>APFE031333430.1:102067-194288 GCA_000404065.3 Pinus taeda
GAGAAAAATCCTAGTTTTTTCCCAAGTGACATGGAAACAAATGGTTGGGTTTAGACCGTTTGTTGATGGTTTTCAAAACATCCCATTGACCCCTTGAAATCACCACCGCCCTAACAAGTTTGGTTGGATCGTCATATCAAAAATGGGTCTATATATCTACTTTTTTTTATCCCTGGCATGGGAATCATACCTTGAACAATGAATTCCAAAATTTGCCCACTTCAATACAGGGAAATGTAGGGGCATATGGATTTGTTTAGTTTTTTCCACCCTTAGCTCCAAAAACAAAGGAAATGAAAACTACAAAGAGAGGCAGATTAGGGAACCAAATGCGGAATTAATGTTGGTGCTTCTTGTTCCCTAGAATTGGCTGACATCTGTCAATCTTGAGGACATGTGGATGGCCAGATGAGCATACAAATGTTGGTTCCTTATTTTTCGAACTTCCATGCAAATTCCCATAGACTCAAATTTCCCAACTTAGAAGTGAGGTTTAGAGAAGCTTGTCGGAGCATCACGCCAATTAAGGAGTGGTCATTGCCAATAGCTAAGTGCTAAAGCCATGCAATCAAGCAATAACTCAACACCAATACAAATGTCAAAGATAAAATTATGCAGGTTCTTAAAATATGCATACTAGAGAAAGCCACATGTAAATGACCATAGATGAGAAAGGACCAACTCTCGAATGATGAGTATTGTTAGATGAAGAAATTGATGATATGGAATTATTCAAGCATTATGCGGAAGTTTCCTTATGTAGGTGGAATATAATGATGGTTTGAATGACCATCAATTTGTGCAAGGAATTCCAAGTTATTCCATTAGTTAGGTCTATGACTCTTGTCCATATTTTAGAGATCTTTATACAATTTTACTTTCAAAGGCATGTAGCTTTGAAGTAAGTGACGTGTGGGTTAGCACGTTCCAATCAAAAGAACAAATGCTATGTGTAAAGGATTATTTTGTTGGATCATGAGAAGAACTTGCGTTGGAGTAAGGAAGCTTGCTATTAGCCATAAATGGGAACTTGTTCTAAATGAAAACCTTGACGAAACCAATAAAATATGATTATATTGTATAAATCCAAGAACGCCAAATGGATTGAAAGAGATATGCACATGTTGCATCGAGGGTTAGTAAAAAACAAATATAAGAAACAAAATTACACTAAATTTATGTTATAGAACCTAGGTGTCGAGACATTTAAACATTACTGTCTTCGTTTCTATTTTAAGTAAATATCTTATTTTCCATAAATCAATTCCAAATTCCAAGACATTCGATTAGTATAAAGGCATAGCTGAAAACTTCATCAAAGCAGGTAGAGAAATTTCTTAGTAGTGAGAGGCTATGCTGTAACAAAACCTTAGAGGCTGTTTGTAAATTTTGAAGATCAATAAACCTTCCATGGATTCAATGCTCATTTGCAGAACCTTGTTCTTTCTATTTTTTGTGTTTAAGAATATTATTTGCCACCTCTTTTCTCCTTTTTATTTTTATTTTTGATTTGAAGGAATTGGCAACTCCACTGGTTTTGTACTATCATGACATAGAGTCGATTTTGACCTCTTCCACTATTATTTCTAAGTGCCTATGCATACTTTTTAGTAAAAATAGGTTAATTGGGGAATTTGAACCTCAAATATCATAATTTTACCTAATTTAAAATCACAACTCAATGAAATAATAAATCAACATACAAAATAATAACAATATAATTTAAAATCACAATGTAACTAAATATCAAATTAATACATAAAATCTTTTATTACGCTGTAAGGCATTCCCTCTGAGAAAGACATCCCTAAAATGTGACGTGTGCGATCCTGAGCCATTGATTCTGTGTTAGACGATTGGGGTGTTTTCCGCCGTTGGTTTAATATGTTTTCTTTTTCATGGAAAAATGTCTTTTTTTTTCCCATCGGCTGGAAGACAAAGGAGGGAGGATCTGGCTATGGGCTATGAAAGGCTAGGCTTCCTGGCGATGAGACTCTTGGCAATGACTGAAACGATGAGGGTCGCACGAAATGTGTCTTTCTTTCTTCCCTGCATGAGGGCCGCGTAGCCTTGTGCTTCCTACCAGAAGTTTATATAGGCATACAATCTGGCGTAAATACGCACAGATTTTCATCCGGAGGTACCTTTGATTTGGGATATAAGCAAAATAGAGATTCGCATGCTATGTACACATTAAGCCATGTCCAAGAGGGTGTTAAAACAGGTTATTGCTAAGTCTCACAATGTTTTCTACACAGATTAACTGTCAAGGGTAACCAACTCCACACAAGAACAGGTAATTCTTTGTTTTCTGTTAACGTAAGAGCGATTCTATACGGGTATTCATCTACTGTACTTAGTTAATTAAGTTTTTTGGTAAAGAGAGTTTGTTAAATCCAAACTATTTGATCAGATCTATAATATGTAATTTGAAATCCAGTACCTCATATTGTATTTCCAGAACACTGTTGTTTGTTTATGAAACTCAGTGATGTATCTTAGGGCTTTTGGATATCCCTTCTTTTTCAATGAAATTCTTTCCTACTTTCAACTTTGTTATTATTTTCTGGTCCATCCTCTGTTTCAGAATCTACAACAACTGTGCTTTCTGTTTCAGAATATGCAGTAGTTAGCGATGTGTCCACATTGTGATCAAATTCTTCCTTCGTATGGACAGCTTGATTTAGGTCAAATGGTTTTGCTCTGCCTTCCAAATCATCATCTTCTTGCTTGTTCTCTTGCAGTGAGTCCTCCTTAAATGTTGTCATACTCATATCTAAACCCGGAGAATGACAATTTTGAAATGTTTTCCTCCTTTCAACAATATTATTCGTTTCTGAGACATCCTCTGTTTCAGAATCTACAGCAACTGCTCTCTTTGTTTCAGAATCTGCAATGGTTAACAATTTGTCCTCCTTATCGTAATCAGATTCTTCCTCCATGTGGAAAACTTCATTAAGGTCAGATGGTTTCACTTTGCCTCCCAAACCATCATAACAATCACCATTATCATCCTACATTGTTCCTAAGCTTATAAAATTAGCTATAATGCAACACATACATACTGAAAATGAAACATTTACATTCATGAAAATCTTCTGGCTCAAGCAACCAAAAGCAGATATAACAACTAAAGGAAATATAATTATCAACGGCAATACCTGATGAGAAGCGGTTGTTTTCTGTTTTTTCTTTGTCTCCGAGGCCAAAAGCACATGGTCCTCTTCCTTCACTGCTTCCCAAATCTTCCTGGAAAAAACCCATTTCTCCTTCTCTTTTGGCATCTCACATTCTCTTTTTCTACTCTGATGGTTTAGAGTCGTCGAAGGGTCTTTTACACTCTTCTGTGGAGATGACCCTTTAGCTCCAATTCTTTCATCAAGGGAATTTTCTCTGGGAGGAGGCTCTGCTCTGTGCCGCAGGATCCAATCCCTCAGGTCTAGCTCCGGAGGATCTAATTAAAGGCAACCCATTACAATCAATGAGCACTAATTGATATGGGATTAACGCTTACCAGTTCGTAAGGAGCATCGATGATTCAAGAGAGAATCCAAAGTTCAAATGTCATGGAACCCTTCTCATTTTAAAGCGCGTTAGTCTACTCTGTTAATTCAAAGATGGGGTTCATAGCTACCAGTAGATTAAACACAAAAATGTTTAAATATAATTTTTATTTTTAAAAGGAATGAGCACTGAGAACCATATGAAACTGGACTCAGAATCCATATTTCTTCTCTTATGCCAATTCCTCCAAGATTATTCCCATAGACTTCACAGTATACATGGGTGGAGATGCCAGAGTGTTATATTTCTTCACTTCTTATGTTAAATCTATTGTTTACTGCAACTTTGTGATTGATATCAAGCAAGGGACAAATCTTAGAATGGAATGTTCTTAGATTTATCAGTCCATTTTTTTGCATGTCAATAATGGGTTCGAGTATGGAACAAAAATAATGGGTTCCAGTATGTAACAAATAATTATTTTCAAATTCAATTCTTGCCAGTGATATGATGATATTTTATTGATAATTGGCCAGAAGAGAAGCATACCAGAGATTTCACATCTCTCAAATACTGCTGCGAGTTATACTTAAGTTATTTAATGAAATAAATCTAGTTGTGAACCATCCATTAGATTATGGTCTGTTGTAGCCTTCAAAGATCACATGTGTATCAAAATGTTTTGTTGCCTGGATCCATTAGAGCATGGCCTGTTATAGCTTTAAAAGATCACAGGTGTATCAGAATGTCCTCCATTAGATCATGGTCTCGTATAGCCTTAAAAGATCACAGATGTATCAATGTCTTTCAGAGGAATATAAACACTGTTGTCATATTTTTTCTTCCATTAGATCATGGCCTCTTGTAGCCTTAAAAGATCACAGGTGTATCAATGTCTTTCAGAGAAATATAAACTCCGGTATATCTTTTCTTTATCTTGAATGATTCTTAAAGTAGCAATATATCATTATTCAATATAATAGACAAATTAGACAAATTGAGACTGGTTGGTCCCTACCTAGGTTTCCAAGTGTTTGTACCTTGCAACATGTTTTGCTTCATGGCGTTTGTTAACTATTAGCGAAGAGGTTATATGCTTATTTGCTAGGACACCCACATTAGCTTAGGATTTTATAACATAAGAAAACCTTTAAATTCCTGCAAAACCTTCCCGTGAGGATTAGATTGTGTGGATTATATCAGGTTTTTTTAAGCTTTCCCAAATTGATCAAGGTAAAAAGAAAAAGTAGAAATACAATCCTTTTTCTACTGTTTGGATTGGCTTATATTACTTCTGAATTCAGAACCTTTTACCTTTGGATATCCCTTCCAGTGTTGTGAGTTTTACAGTGACGATATACACAGCAGTCAAGAACCCTAACATTAAGAGATTCAAATATGGCAACAACACAATTGTGTTCTATTACTATGGTACGCAGATTGGAATTATCAATTCAGTTCCAGGAGGACAGATAGTGGCAGAGGAAACAGAGTATCTTTCTGCAACCCTAAGAGTTCAACCGTTTCCTTTCATTCCTACTTCTCAGAATCCAGATTTCTTCTCTGATGCTAATTCCTCCAAGATTATTCCCATAGACTTCACAGTATACATGGGTGGAGATGCCAGAGTGTTATATTTCTTGACTTCTTATGTTAAATCTATTGTTTACTGCAACTTTGTGATTGATATCAAGCAGGGGACAAATCTTAGAATGGAATGTTCGTAGATTTATCAGTCCATTTTTTTGCATGTCAATAATGGGTTCAAGTATGAAACAAAAATAATGGGTTCCAGTATGTAACAAATAATTATTTTTCAGATTCAATTCTCGCCAGTGATATGATGATATTTTATTGATAATTGGCCAGAAGAGAAGCATACCAGAGATTTCACATCTCTCAAATATTGTTGCAAGTTATACTTAAGTTATTCAATGAAATAAAGCCAGTTGTGAACCATCCATTAGATCATGGTCTGTTGTAGCCTTCAAAGATCACAGGTGTATCAGAATGTTTTGTTGCCTAGATCCATTAAAGCATGGACTGTGTTATAGCTTTAAAAGATCACAGGTGTATCAGAATGTCTTCCATTAAATCATGGCCTCGTATAGCCTTAAAAGATCACAGGTGTATCAGTGCCTTTCAGAGGAATATAAACACTGTTGTCATATTTTTTCTTCCATTAGATCATGGCCTCTTGTAGCCTTAAAAGATCACAGGTGTATCAATGTCTTTCAGAGAAATATAAACTCCGGTATATCTTTTCTTTATTTTGGATGTTTCTTAAAGTAGCAATATATCGTTATTCAATATAATAGACAAATTAGACAAATTGAGACTGGTTGGTCCCTACCTAGGTTAAGTGTTTGCACCTTGCAACATGTTTTGCTTCATGGCGTTTGTTAACTATTAGGGAAGAGGTTATATGCTTATTTGCTAGGGCACCCACATTAGCTTAGGATTTTATAACATAAGAAAACCTTTGAATTCCTGCAAAACCTTCCCCGTGAGGATTAGATTGTGTGGATTATATTAGTTTTTTTTTTCCCACAGAGACTATTAATTTCCATAGCACTGTACAGATTATGTTGGTTACTCACACAACAATGTTAAATACAGATACTTTGCATCACTTCCTAAAAAAAGCCTTGGCCTACTCTGTTTTAAGTTTTTTTGCAAAGAGAGTCTGTTAAATAAATTAACGAAACATACAAATTAGAAACAAAATATAGTCAATTTCCAAACAAAATATTTCCAAACATCTTTTTCCTGGAATCTTGTACATAGTCATCACACCTCATATCCACATGGATATGTTGAATTTAGGGTCTTGTTAGGGATTTTGGACTAAAACTTGGGTTTGTTTCCCTACAGATACATTAGGACTGCCTAAGGCTCTATTGCCATTATCCCATACTCCCTTTTTTTTCTTTTTTCTTTTTGTATAGTATATTGATTCCTATCTTTTCTTTTATTACTGTTTAGATTGTATGCTTAATAGTAAGTGGGTATTATGGTGTTGCATTTATTCATTCTAAACTGGAGGGTCAACCTCTCAGTAAATGCCAAGGATTAACACCATAACAAAATTAGACTTAGAATTCTAGAGGCACTTTAAAAACAATTATTGCAAGTCATTCAAATGCTTATTTTCCTTGAAAATTCAAGACTATTTGGGGGCCATGTTGGAGTTTTAGATTTCAATTAACAAGTTATTGAAAAACTGGAAATGCTAATCTGTAAGAATACTTGGTACAACCCATTGTTGTCTATCTAATTACATAGTCTGAAACAACATCATTCATAAACAAAGGGATTTGACCATCATATAAAAATTTCAGTTATTTATTTATAGAATAATCGGAAATGCCAATCTAGAAGAAGGGTTTGTACAGTTCATAACCTCTCTCTTGTATCCCTGTCGGGCTGTTAATTTTTCTTCCATTTCATCTACTATTTTACATTAACCTCTCTCTTGTATCCCTGTCAGGTTGTTAATTTTTCTTCCATTTCATCTATAATTTTACATTTTGTGATCACTATTGTCGCTTTGAAAGAAAAATAGTTGAGATCTGTACTTAACATTCTTTTTGTCATTCACACATTAAAAAAGCGGAAAACAAATACATGCATGTGCATTTGCATTTAGAATGCATGCGGAAATTGATTTAAGACAGTGCATCTTCGTGTGTGCTCCTTGCTCTATGTTGAAACAATTTCACTTCTCTTTCCTTAGTAGCTAGGATTTTCATTGCAAAAAGAAATTAAACGGTTGTTTATCATCTTAGATTGCATATTTAGGAATTGTATATCTACATCATGCAGTCAATCTTAAAGGCAAATTTCTTAAGAAAGATCAACTCTAAAATAAATTTCAATAAACATAAAAATGATTTGGAACCCAACGCACAACATTTAGAAGTCTAGGCTAGAGACGTATTCCGGCGTCGTAAATCCTGGTAACTATCACTTTCATGGTAGGTTGGGTGATTCCTCCTCTTTGAGACGACAAGTACCAGTATGGACTTGTGCTCCCACGTACCGTCGAGTATATATTGGGAGACCACAATAGGCTATATCCTTTATCCTTAGGAAGCTGTGTCTATCGCCCTATCGATTGCAATGCACTAAACACAACATTCGGGAAGATTGACTGCCGTACCATAAAAAGTATTCTGCAGTTTTGCGATTGGTTTGGTAATCCCCCTGTCTAGATTTCCAGAGTAGTCACTTTCGTTCCTTTTCAGACTCCTTAAAAGAAAAGGTCCATCTAAGCACTTGTCACTTCAAGCTCATTAAAAATCGAAGGCGACTAGAGTCATCTTTAGCTTTTTCTCGACTCTTAAAAATTGAAAAAGCAAGTTGTGTCAAAGCGTCATAAAATTTATTTAAATTGAAATAACATCATTGTTCCCTCGTTGGTCTTAGGTTGAGAAAATGGAGTCCACCAATCAAGAATTTCCCCTTGGGGGAATCATACTCCCTTTTCCTCTAGGGGAGATGTTGGTGCACCTCATATGGCTACATTATCCCTTCCAGAGCTTGCAATTGGCCCGCAAATATGGCTTTTTCTCGACCTCTGTCATTCAAAACACCGTGATTCTTGAGCAATCAAATCAGCACCCGAATGATACTAGAGTTACCCAAATCGAAGGCAACTATAGTCATCTTTAGCTTTTTCTCGACTCTTAGAAATTGAAAAAGCAAGTTGTGTCAAAGCATCATAAAATTTATTTAAATTGGAATAACATCATTGTTCCCTCATTGGTCTTAGGTTGAGAAAATGGAGTCCACCAATCAAGGATTTCCCCTTGGGGGAATCCTACTCCCTTTTCCTCCAGGGGAGATGTTGGTGCACCTCATATGGCTACATTGTCCCTTCTAGGGCTTGCAATTGGCCCACCGGTATGGCTTTTCTTGACCTTTGTCGTTCAAAACACCATGATTCTTGAGCAATCAAATCAGCAACCAGATGATAGTAGAGTTACCCCTCAACCTTCCACTTCGTTTGTTTCTCCCTCTCCTTCTTCCTCTTCACTTGGTGAAACTAATCAAACTAAAAACCAAGTAATTGAGAAGAAGAAGAAAAGGAAGGAGAAGAAGAAGAAGCCAACGATGAAAGGGGGCAACCATGCATCGTCTGACGAAAATCCACACACTGCACCATCCAAACCTAAATCTCCATGTGCCATTTGCAAAGGAGATCACAATCATCGAGATTGTCCTTGCATCCCACAGATCTTAAGGGACTGGTCCCCCCGCTTGCCGTTCCTTTCTAGCACTACTTTTGGCTATTCCATATTCCTTTACTCTTTTGAATGACATCATTTTATCCTCCCATCTAGCTTTCACAAGAGCTGTTCTTTGTTTGTGAATATGTCAACTAAACAAATGCCAACTAATCCTGAGGATTAAAAACATCTAATTCCAAACCCGTACAACATACTAAGTACCAAGCAGGTAAGTTGTTCATTGCTTTTAGATGTTCCAGAATGGTGCCAAAGGTGAAGTTGTTTCGCTTAAAAACACTATCCTCATTTGACCTAAAACATTTCTGGCCTCATGGCATTACCCAACACAGGCCTTGACAATGGTGCCAAAGCTGAAGTTGTTTGGCTTAGAAACAATCTGCTTATTTGAGAAAAAACATTTAGGGCCTCATGGCATTACCCATTCTGTGCATATCATCAAATTACAAATCCTGGAATTACATAATTTTATGTAACCTCATCTAGCATAGGCATTGCATTAAATAGTTTATGTGCTTGATCATTGGACCTATGTTGAGCTTAGCCACCTATCATTGCATTCTATGCAATTGCACAACTTCTCTCCACCATTATGTACAACATTTGTTTTCTCTGGAAATAAAAATACTCATGCAAAACCCAAATTCCACAATACAAATTTGCCCAATGCAAAACCCACAACGTAGCTCCAACGTAGCTTTGGTGTTGCTACTGCCAAATTCCCTAAAAAATGTATACATTATTTGGCACGAGAAACTCAATCATCATGTCCTATCTGATTGTTTCTAATATGTGTAGGTTTATGAAATTGTTAATTCACAATTTTAACTATGTTTAAAAAAAAATGATCATATAAAAGTTGTTGTAATAAATATATTTCTTCATTATGTTTACAAGCTTAGATACCCGCTCACTTAGAAACAAATTGAGCATGCTTCTTGCCCTTTGCCCTTTAATTCATATCTTTTCAAGTAATGTTATAGGAATGTAATGAATATTAAACATCTTACGCGAAGGAAACAACATTTTTGTGTTTTGTTTTGTACCAGAAAAATGACAACAAACCTTACTCAGAATGCAATTTCCTTAATGTTATCTGGATCAACTCATATTCAACCATACCTACAAATTGTTGAACTTCAACCAATACAATCAATGCAAAATTCAACTCCACAATATCGTACTATAATTTCAGACGGAACACATAAGAAACACATCATCCTTCCAAAAGATTTCAATGATCTCGTAGCAACAGGGTTGCTACAAAAGGGTTCTGTTATAAATGTTAAAAGTTGGACTACCTCAGCTATCGGTCCATCAACGTAAGTTTGTTATAAATTTCTTATTTCAAATTTAACGTTTTTATTTATAACACATCCGCTTCTAACAATTATTCCTATGACTCTCATTTGTCATGTAGGTCTATAAAGCTAATAGACTTTGAAATATCTACTTCATTTGCACCCTTAACTGGCAATCCAAAAACTATGAGTATCCCGATCACATCTGATGAAAACACTCCATCCTCATTGAACCCAAGTCCTTTATCAAAAAGACACTGCCCTCTTCCAACTACTCCAACTCCATCCGTTCTGCCAGTTCAAATTCCCATCAAATCGTTAAACCCTTACCACTCAAATTGGTGCATAAAAGGATACGTCCAAAGGAAAATATCTCTTCGATAGTTTCAGAATCAATATGGACCTGGTAAAGTGTTTGGTTTTGACCTGTTCGATACAGAGGGTGGAGAAATACATATTACATGTTTCAACAATGTCGCAGATTATTTTTTCGACAAAATCCAAAATGGAAATGTCTACATTGTCTCTAAAGGGAATATAAAAATGGCTAATAAGAAATACAACCACTTGAACAATGACTAGGAAATTTTGTTGAATGCAACATCTACCATAGAACATGTTGCCAAGGAAAAAAAACATGATCCAACAGTGCAATTCAATATAAAATCAATTAATGATATCAGAACAACAAACATCAACTCCATTGTTGATATTCTTGGTATTGTCACAGGCATTTCCAGTGTATGCACTATACGTAGAAAAGACGGCTCTGAAGTTAATAAACAAACTGTACAACTTCAAGACATGTCAGGGTATAGCATAGATGCAATCATTTGGGGAGATAATTTTAATGCCGTGTCACAGGAAATCTCCTCCCTATGTGCTACAGGAAATAACCCCATCATTGCAATCAAATCTGCGCGTGTTGCAAAATTTAATGGAAAAAATATCGGCACTACAACGAGATCCATTATTCTTGTAGATCCTGACACTGAAGAGACCCATACACTAAAGTCATGGTTTAAAAAAGAAGGTTCGACTGCAACTTCTACATCTTTGACAACAAGATCTCCTTTTGGCCATCAACAAAAAAAAAATAACAATTATTGATATTTACAATATGGATTCCTTGGAGAAACCAACATTTTTCCAATTAAAGGGCACAATAACAAAAATTGGGATGGATAGTTTTTATTACATTTCTTGCCCATCGATCGTTGGTGGGAAAAAATGCATGAAAAAACTTATTCCACAAAATACAGGGATGTGGTTCCGCCCAAAATGCAACGCTAAAGTAAGTGATTGTGATTACAGATACTTATTGAAAATCGACATACAAGATCACACTGGTGAATTAGCTTCAATTGTTGCTTTCGAAGACGCGGGATCTACAATTCTTGGAAATAATGCCAAAGCTCTATGGACATATCATATCTTCACACTATCAGTGAAGACAGAAACTTTTAAAGAAGTGCCACGATTGAAATGCGTTATCATAAAAGAAGAAAAGTTGCATTTCACGACAGAATGCAACAACATCCTTCGAGAAATTCAGAACATCTTGATATTGTAGATAAATATCGCAAAATGTATTCCTTGCTTTTTGACAATTCCTATTGTCCAATTTTATAAATGCAACTTTACACGATATACTGTTGCATGCCTTCTTACGAAATTTTCTTATATACCATTGAAATAAGTATTCGTCCTCCATTGTATCTAGCATTATGTGAGTAGGCAAATTCGCATTCTTTTTTTCTTTTATCATCTTCTTCCTTTTAAAAAATGTCGTAACTTGCTACGTTACATATGAAACTATCTACATATATAAAGAAAAAAATACTAATATGTTCTTTCAAACACATTATTCAAATAACAAAAATTCACATAAAACTATTCAAAACTTAAATTTTTTTGCCTTCTTTCACTTTCACTTAAATTTTTTACCCTTCTTTCGCTTTCATACAATAACATGGTTGTTGTCTCCAAATAACATTCTTCTTTTCCCCTCTCTTGCTTATAGGTACCATAAATTTTGCGAATGGCTTCTTCTTCTAATAATGAACATGCTCGAAGATACTATGCAACAAATAAAGAATGAATAATTGCATGTCGTCGTGAGCTTTATCAAGTAAAAAAAGACATCAGAGAATGTCAAAAACACAAAAAACAAAAGGAAAACCAACATTCCTCGTCTGAAATGTCCCACCCCGAAAACAATCCTCCCTTGCAATTATCAAACTCTTTATCTTCTCAGCAAACCTCTCAAACAAATACATCCATACCTCATTGCCCTAACCCCTCCTTCGCACATGCTTTCAACAACGTTTATACTAATCAAGCACATCGAGATTTCCGTGCAAAGATTGATAAACTTCCACCTAAATGCCCATGCTCCATTTGTCTTGAATCATATCCTGGAATACATATCCGCAATTCCAACCACATGTATTGTTGCTCCAGATGCGTCTCTAAAACAAAGGGTCATCGCTTCTCATTATCAAACAACATGGACCCTGGGCCTCAACCAGCTATCCTTACATCTCTTTCACAAATAGAAGAAATGCTCATTGCTAGGGTTAACCCTATACTGCAAGTAACACATGCACGTGGTGTCCAATATAAATACAGTGGCCACACAATTTGTTTTCCTCAAGACATTGCAAAAATCGCAAACATGTTGCCACGACGTGTTGAAAACTTGGACATCCTAATTGTCACTCATCATAGTAATGACCATAAGGCTTATGATTTCATTGTCAGTAGACATCACGTTCTCGCTGCATTAGAATACAAACTAGCAAATGACCCATACTATAAGAATGTTCGTATTGATAACAATGCACTGGCATCCTTACCAGCAATCCCCACCAATGTCTCCTCCTCCCTTCACCATTCCAATACTACAAAAACCACTATCCACCTTTCACTTGAACCACCACATGAGCTCACCGAAGATTCCACAGACCCATCCGTAAACCAAACATCATCATTCGTACCCATCATACCTAATACAAACACAAAAATACAAGAAATCCGCCATTATTTACATGCTTACAACCACCAATCTGATACTACAATTGAGTGGCCAATAATTGGTTTATCTCCAATCAATGAATACAACATAGAAGGTCTACTCTCTATGGCTTTCCCCACCCTTTTTCCGACAGGAGCTGCAATGCCAAATCAGCCAAGAATGAAAGTAGTGTAGTTACATGAATATGCACTTCATCTCATACGTTACTACGATAACAGATTTGGAAAGCACCCACGCTTTTGTTATTACATATATAATCTCATGATGCGACATCGCAGTCAAGCAACAACATCGATTTTTGTGAAAAAGAACATCACATATAACTTCCCAATATCTATTCAAGATTTGAACGTCCGATTAGAACAATTTCCAGATGAGCAATTGGCAGAGCAAGTCATGCGATTCTGTAGCTCTTTACGTGGGACAAGATCATTTTGGCACAAAGCTAAAAATGAATTAACGGACATGATATCTCAACTTGGTTGCCTGACGTTCTTCTTCACATTAAGTGCAGCTGATACAAAATGACCTGATCTTCATGCAATCATGCCCGAATGTCTTCCTTCTGATATTGCAAAACAACAAAAGTGGAGAAATGATAACATTATCTCTAACCCACATTTAGCATCACTATATATGCACCATAGATTCACAGCATTTCGTGAGATTATCTTAGAGAAACACTTGAAGACAAGAGATTACTGGTACAGGTACGCATTCTACCGCATTTTTTTCCAAAAACTCGAAACAACATTCTTCACCTATTACAAAATTATCTTACAAAAACGCATGCTTGATAGGTATGAATGGCAACATAGGGGGTCTGCGCACATCCATGGTTTCCTTTGGATAGAAAATGCACCTGATATGGAAAACCTCAACTGGGAAGACACAAAAGTAGTTGATATTGCAAGGCAGTTCTTCGACAAATATATTTCCGCTTGGAACCCTTGTACTCCTTTGACTTCAAACCAGCCAATTGCTTGGAGAAATCCCGAAGACCCTTGTCTATTGTCCACATCGCAAATCTTCAGAAACAATCCTTTCAATGACTATGAACAACTCGTCAATTGTGTTGAACGTCACACAAAATGCTCTGAAAGCACATGCCTAAGAAAAAATGGATCCTCACTCCAATGTCGTTATAAAGCACCATTGGAATTACATCCAAAATCGGTCTTATTCATTGATTCCAATGGCCAAAAAACATACACCCCTGCTCGCAACGACGATCGACTCAATAGCCATAACGCTACCATCCTATCTACTTGGCGTGCAAATGTTGACTGCTAGCCAGTACTCTCAATACACGTTGTACAAAAATATATCGCCAAATATGCATCCAAAGCAGAAAAAAATCTGAAAGCTTCCACCACATGCTATGTGGAATTGTCCTGGCTTCGCCCCTTGTTGACCCAGCAACATCCGCATTTCGAAAATTTGTTACAGAAACCCTTGTTGATCGTGACATTGGAGCACAAGAAACCTGCCATATGCTGCAAAAATTACCATTAACATTATGTAGTCGACCATTCATTTCTTTAAATGTAAACCAAAAAATTCTTATGCGCCTTCCACAAACGAACACCACCTCCACTACATCCCCACACATCATAGATACATATATCCAACGCCCTTCTACCCTAGAATCTGCATCACTAATAGAATTAGCAAGATCTTGGTCATATGATCCTCGTCGCAAAACAAGCAAATGGAAACAAAGACCTACAAAAGCAATTGTTCGGGTCATACCACGTTACTCCTCCATACCATCCACAACTGAACCTTGCTACGCTGACTTTTGCAGAGTTGAACTTATGCTATACAAACCTTTTCGCCATATCGTACAAGATATAGGAGATTCTGCTACAGAATTCATCACAAATTGGCAAACATTTCGTCCATTCTACAAACCTTGGCATCAACACCGCACACTATTTGATATTGAATCTATCGCAAATGATACCTCAACTATTCATGAAACCAATCCTCCAGACACCATGGAAATAAATGAATGGGAATTACTTTCCCAATTACACCCTACAAATGAGCTTCTCATAAATGACCTTGACATGCTTGGTCTTCGTGGCTTTGATGACACCCATAACTGGAATCATACCACTATCCCATCAGATCTACAAAATAATGCCATACAATTCATTGAGAATAGCCGCTCCATCCACCACATTCTTCAAACACATCAACATATCCTGTCGACCCTTACTACATTATCTCCAATGCAAAGAAAAGCTCTAAATATTATTTCTAATCATTTTGCTAAGAAGGATTATTTACCCGCTCTCAGAATGATAATACAAGGCACTGATGGTACAGGAAAATCCCTCCTTATCAATTGCATCAAAGATATGCTCATAAGCCTTGCAAGCCCAGAACCTTCACCGATCATGCTCCTCGCCCCTACAGGGGTTGCTGCCTTCAACATACAAGCATTGACAATCCATTCTGCTCTGCACCTTCCTATAAAGGATCTTATGCCCTTAGAAGGTAATGCTCTTGCAAAATTCCAAGAAGAACTCAGGCATATAAGATACATACTAATTGATGAAATGAGCTTCATTGGGCCAAAGCTTCTCAGCCATATTGATGAACGTCTTCACGAGGCATTTCCACAGCAAAGAAACACTCCTTTCGGTGGCTATTCCATTATATTGGTTGGTGATCTCGGTCAGCTACCACCCGTCAAAGACATACCTCTATATGCAGGGACGAGTCACAGAAGCGCATTGTGGAACATCTTCAACACAGTCATCACATTAGACACAATATTTCATCAACAAGGCGACAACATCGCACAGGTTACTTTCAGGAACATTCTCCAGAACATTAGAGATGCAAATCCAACAATCGACGACTACAACGTACTCATGTCGTGCACAGATTCCTTTTTATCAGAAGAAGAAATATGTTCATTCCATGATTCCATGCATCTATTTCCAACAAATGCTCAAACAATGGTCCATATTAAGCAAATGATGAAATCTCTAAACACTCCTATCGCAAGATCCATTGTTGAAGATGACAACACATATTCCAACATTTCCTCAGAAGACGAGCAACTTGAGCGAATTGTATTACTATGCAATGGAGAAAAAGTTATGTTGACTTCCAACCTTTGGGTTTCAGCCGGACTTGTTAATGGTTCCCTCGTAGAAATTGTGACCATCTTTTACAAAGAATCAATTGCACCACCACAAAATCCAACATTTGTTGTCGTAGATTTTCCCAAATACATCGGGACTCCTTGGGATGAAAGAAACCCCACTCACTTGCCTATTCCAACAGTAAAAAGAAATGGACGTGCACAAATTCCACTGAAGATGGCTTGGGCTTTAACCATACATAAATCTCAAGGTATGACACTTCCAAAAGCAACAATTAACATTGGGAAAACAGAACGTCAAGGTCTCACATTCGCAGCAATTTCAAGAGTACCTCCTCTACAAGATCTCCGGATTAGCCTTGCATTCAGTTGCTCGCAGAAAACACGCAGAGGAAATTCTTCGTTCAATGCCGCCTCCAGATAATCTGCTCCAACCCATGCTTTAACGTCACCAAAAGGTTTCCTCCATTTATTTACCTCATTCTAATTCATAACATACTTTTCATATCTTTCAACAACAACCAGCTTTGATCAATATTAATAATTAAGCAAATATTAGAATGTCTTTATATTATCTATACATCTCATTCTAACATTTTCTTTCTTTTGCAACAGGACACATGGACTCAGAAATAGCATACATAAGCAACTACAAGTAGAATGGCAAGCAAAAAATATGCATCTCCAACTACGCATAAACCTCCAATGGTGTTCAATATGCCATTATTCACCATGCATTTTCTTTCTTTTGCAACAGGACACATGGACTCAGAAATAGCATACCTAAGCAACTACAAGTAGAATGGCAAGCAAAAAATATGCATCTCCAACTACGCATAAACCTCCAATGGTGTTCAATATGCCGTTAATCACCATGCATCTTGCAGGTCCATTCCTGCTTCTTCAGATCTTCGATGCCTCCAACATGTTTTGATACAACTTCAAATATGGAATGGCAAGCACAATGTTCTTTAGAATATTATATTCCTTCTCGAACCTCTTCTGTTACAATTCACCATTTGTATTTTCCATTTCAAACTTAAAAAATGATGTCTCAAGATCAAATACCATTTTGATGGTTTATGTCCTCACAACTATTTGTATTTTCCATTTCAAACTTAAAAAATGTTGTTACAATTCACTATTTGTATTTTCCATTTCAAACTTGAAAAAGGATGTTTCGAGATCAAATACCATTTTGATGGTTTATGTCCTCACAACTATTTGTGTTTTCCATTTCAAACTTAAAAAAGGATGTTTCAAGATCAAATACCATTTTGATAGTTTATGTCCTCACAACCAATTCATTGTCAGTGGGTTTTAACATATTTTGTTAACAAAATCAATTGATTTTAATGAATATAATACATGTTTTCAATATATCTTCATATTAATTTAATTTTCTGTTTGAATAATGATTTCTTAAATAACCCTATCCAAATCAATATGGATACCCGGTTTGTTGTTCGCATGGATTCATTCATTTATCTTCACCTTTAACTCCACAATTTTTACCAACTACAAACAAAGGTCTCTAAACAAGTTCAATGGATATTTATGGCTACTTGCATTCCATTTCAGCGGTTTTCGCCATGGCTTCCTTAAATTAAAACTCGGAATCATCTTTCAAAAATCCCACAAAAGCCCATTCACATTTCAATATTCTTCCACACACTATGCCTTACGCCGTTTCCTTTGCAACATTAAATGCAAATACTAGTTTCTATTTAGAAAAAATATTAATGTAAAAAGGTAAGCTCAATTAGCAATTATGATATTATCAAATAGAAGATAAACAATAAATTATAAAATTCAAATCTCTTATAAATCTTTATATATAACCTTTTCCATACAACAATTTCTCTATCTATTAAATCAATAAATAAAATGTAATCTTTTTAATATAATATAATTAAAATATTTAAATGTTATTTCTTTCATTTATTTAAAAAATATCTTTACATTTTATTAAAAGTAATATAAACGTTTCTATTCACTACACCCATCATATCATTACTAAAACCAAATTTAAGTGGGAAAGTCAACCCAAAATAAAACCAATTCACTTCTTTATTTAAATATATTTTAGAAAATAAAGAAAAAACTTTTGCCATAACACATAAACTCTACCCACTTCGTAACTTCCAGGTCAAGAAAAATGTTTAACATATCATATATATTTATCTGATAACATTATGGAATCTTTACTCTCGTAGTCCCAAATCAAAGCGAAGGCCTTAAGTGCTGGTTCTAACAGTCTCGCTCATCTAACTTTTCGCCTAAGGAATATTGAACAAGCATTGACAGGCGGAGGGGGAGGAGACTTAGCTGATTGAGGGAAGGCACACAGAGAAAAATATGGCGGAAGAAGCAATTTTAGGGTTTTTACAGTCGCACGATGAGATTTCTCATTCAGGCGAGTTCGCTGCTTCCAAAGGGATCGACCATTCCGAGCTCTTGAATGTGATTAAGAGCCTCCATGGCTTCAGACTCGTTGACGCCCAGGTATGGCATTCTACTCTCTATAATCTGCCAAAATTTTGAAGAAAATTCCGAACTTAAATGACTTTAAACAGGCTATCCGAACAAACAGATGAACAATGTACTGGATGCTTTCCAGTCATGAAAGTAAAACAACTGCTTCTGAATGTTTCTTTTAAGAAAAAACTTGGAATTTGTTTTAGGCCCTTTTTGGTCCAATTTGAACTGGTTAACATAGCTATCTTTTGGATGTTGTTTACATTGATTCATGGAAAATGTTGATATTCTAGAAGATGAAGCTGTTCTTTGTTTTGCATTTTATTTCCGGCGATCTGTAATTATTTCATTTGAGCAGGATATTAAGAGTGAGAAGTGGATTCTTACTGAAGAAGGTGAAGCATACGCCACTTCAGGGTCGCCAGAAGTACAGTTTTTCTTAGCTATCCCACCAGAAGGGATCTCTCGTGAAGATCTACAGGTTTGAGGTTCACTATTTCGCAGCATTTATTTAAACTCTTAAACTTGTGCGAGGCTAAGAGGCAAATGTGCTGCACGGTTTCTATGGCATAATCTTTTGCATTGACATTAGAGTATATAACCTGTTTTTGTGCTTTATATGCCCGGAATAGACCTCTCTGAACTTGAACCTTTCTTCTACGTGCAATATTGAAGACAATTTATCGAGTCATATGCATGACCAATTGATGCGGTTGTAGAATTGTTTTAGTTTAAAAGAAAAGGAAGGTCAAGTCAATTTTGTTTGTCCCTTGCGCTGGATATTTGCATACGTTATTTATCTTACATAAGATCAACCTGTGTTGTTGAATTCAGAGGAAGGTCGGGGGATCGGTTTATAACATAGGAAGCTCACAAGCTATGAAAAAAAAATGGGTGGAGCTTGGCAAACTTTTAGTATGTCGAAAGGTATGGCAGACCAGAAGGTTTTGGAATATTTAGATTCTCTAATTTATTTCCAAACTGCATTTATATCCTGTCTTTGTAAGGTACCGATCATAATCTTTTGATGACTGAAATATCAGTTTGCTGAAAATATTAACGTACTGCAATTTGCTCCATCATGTACGGTTATTATTGTTTCATATGAATATGTATGGACAGAAATATTGGTCTTATTAATTCGATGTTTTTTGTCAGTATATGATACTTACTCCTGAATGTCTGTCAATATTTGTATATCTTGAGTTTTGCAGGTTGAAAGTGTAGAAGACCGAGTCAGGGAGTTGTTGATTAAAATAAGGGATGGTCAGGTATGAATTCTCTATGGATAATAGTTTGCCTTGCCTAAAGAATTTTTAATTAATTTGCAGTCCGCATAGTGATAATTTTGTAGAGTTTGAGATATAGCAGACAGATCGTGGAACATAACTAGATTATTACAAGATAATCTGTGATTTGTCTAATATTGTATGAAATATTGAACCATCTGGTTGTCGGTAAGATAGTGAATGTGTTTGTATATGCGGGAGTGAAATTTAGAGAGAAGAGAAACCAAGGTGCCTTGCCTGCTGGTTGGTTTCACGGTTCACCTCTGCTTGAATTGTTGCTCGCTGTGAGTGTGTTTGTATATGCGGGAGTGAAATTTAGAGAGAAGAGAAACCAAGGTGCCTTGCCTGCTGGTTGGTTTCACGGTTCACCTCTGCTTGAATTGTTGCTCGCTGTCTCGGCCTCTCTCTGTTTCTCCCTCTCTCTCTTACTCAACTTGCTCAGCTGTTCAACTTTGTCTAAACCCTCCAGCTTGACCTGTCTTTATACTTTTGATTGAAACTAAAACCCTAATCTATTTCTGAGATTACTTTAAATCTAAGTTATGCATTCATGGAATACACCTTAGACTCAACAACTAAATATTAAACTTTTCACCTATTTGCAAAAGTGATTTACAAAATATAATTACTTTTGGAAAATATAATTACTCTTTGAAATATGTCAAACTACTTGCACTTCCACATTGAACTCGAAAGTTCTTATTGGATCTATATTTCTCTATGCTCCCTCTTTCTAATGAAGGAATCTTGCACTAATCCAAGTTTGTCTCTGAATGCTTCAAACATCCCTTTTGCCAATGGCTTGGTTGGAATATCAGCCACTTGCATTTAATATATGTTCCTTCTTGATGTAAATATGAAACCAAGATTTTGTAGGCAATTAGATTGAGACTTATCCAAATAAGAGAAAACAACACTTTGATTTTATTACTCTAATTGGAAATTTGTGATGATTACTTGTTTCTACTATGGTTTTGAGGATGAGCAAGAACAAAATTTGAGGTTACCTACCAAACATCTCATAAACATGGAATTACTCACATAGATAAAAACATTATTTTTTTTCCCTTATGAAGTTCTATCTGTCAATGTATTATCTGCTCATTATATACCTTATATAATATATTTATGCTTTTTTGTTCATGAAAAAAAAACATTGTTTCAGGTACATAACATGTATTAAATATGAAATGAGGATTAAAGTCAAGTGCTTGAAGTTGAATTTCCTCCACACTAGGGAAATGCACCCCCTGCGTCTCCCCAAGACTCCCCAAAAAGGGTGCGTGGCGAAACACACCCCCAGATGTCCCCTCGTCCTAGGTGCATAGGGTGCGTGCACCCGACCCTAGGGGACACGTTCCTGTGGAACATTGCAAATTTCAAAGCTCATAAAACTATTTTTACTAATCACTTGAATGAAGATTGTTTCAACAAAGGGGATGCATGCCAAAATAGTTAACAAGTCAATAGAAATCAATAATCCCAATGCCATTAAATGCATAGCTAGTCTTCACAAACATAGATTGACCTTCCCATAACGTTGAGGCCCTATTCGACGAATTGTCAAACCAATTGTTGCTTTCTCAATTAAAGAATATAATTTTGGTAGAATGATGAAATTGGTTTGCCTAGACATCTTTACATCACTTGAGGTTTCTTTACAACCTCGTCCTGGGTCAAGGAAAGATGACAACCAACATGAGTTGATTATGTCTACAACATCACTTTGGCATTGAGCACTTTGTTGATAGTGTTGATGTGATGTCATTCCTATGGATCGTTATGGTCTTTTATTTTATAGGGCATATCATTTAGATTGACATGCCATTTAAGATTACTGCAACACATACAAGTTGCAAACAAAAGGTAGAAGTTTAGATTATCCTCTTTCTTTGATAACTTAGCAGTCAAACTTGCTAATACTACCCCACAAATTGCCATTTATGTAATTGGACAAGAGGTCATTCCTCTAGCAACAATAACTCCTCAACAAATAGGATATTCATGTTCGTGATGGATTTAATATTTCTTTTTGTTTAATTTCCTTATGCATAATTTTCCAAGATCAAGATATTCATTTTATTTAATTTCCTAATATATAATTGTTCAAGAATGGGACATAGATGATATGGCTATTGCCCATCCATCATCAATCATTTCAAGTCAATTGACTCCTCCAGCATTTGAAAATGAACCAATCTTGTCTAAAGAACTTCATGACATCAATGTTTGACTTGTTAATAAGCATTTTGGGGTTTTTTGTGTTCATCATATCTTGTAAATGTTAAAGTTGTGTGATTTTGTCTTGTAGTGAGTAATGACATTTTAAAACAATTTGCCTTTTAGTATAATGTCTGTTGTTTAGTTTGTTCAATTAGATTTGTATCCCCCATTTAGTGTTGAATTTCCACGACCTTGGGTCTGGGTTAGAGTCTTAAAATCACTGACGCTACCAAACCAAGAATCTCAAACATAAACTACTTTGCACAACGGAAATATAAAGCAGTAAATCACACATGCACAATATACACAGTTTTAAAATTTTCAACCCAACTTTGTTATATTAAGTTTTAACAACATATAATACAACAATATAGGGCTCCCGTACCAGGGATAATGGCCCTTAGTACAAGATACAAAACCAGGGCCTGGTGTCAGTGCATTGACAACCAATCTGCCCTCAACAAGATACTATGACCATCTGGCAGATGTAGTTGATTTCACAGCTCCCCTAGGTCGTACCCTGTACCTGCCTGGTCCTTCGGCTTCCGATCTGCAGCTCTCGCCTCTATCAATGCTCCAAGTCCATCTGGACATTGAGTCTCGGCTATCCAATTTGCTCTCTAGTTGTGCTTTTGTCCATCAAGGCCACAACACATCGAGACTCTTGTTGAGTTATTCACAACTCCAGTTGTGAACAACTCTCAACTGCCCACTGCTGCTCCTCAGCTACTCAGGGACTTCAGCCCATTATGGTCTTCTTGCATTGCACCGATGAACACCAACATAGGGCATGAAGGGTTGTCACTTATCATTGTAAGATGTCCATCTCCCACAATGAACACGGGCTATGAGGATTGCCCATCATCTGATGTAGAAGTCCTTCTCCACGCACAAGTCTCGAGCTTCAATTTTCCAATCTAGCAGTCACTTTCGTCCATCAAAGAGCTACACATAAGGCTGCAATACTTCACCCAATCACGCACCAACAACGTCCTTCTTGTCTGCTGCTCTAAGGCTACTTTGGGTAGCCAACATGCTTCCCTCCAACAGACCTATGACACCAAATCCATCATCCAAGGCTCCATTTGCAACACACCTTGCTGCTGTCCTCTTGCCTTCCGATTTGATCAGCCTGATGTCACCTTGGCTGCTTGGTAGGCCTCCCAACAATCCACGTGGGCTCCTCCAAACAACTCCTAAGGCCTCCTCAAGCTGCCCACCAACGGATCCATGCAAAAGTCAACACTTTGACCCAATACACGACAAACTCTCGCTCCAAGTTTGCTGCCCAATCATTGTGGAAACTGTCACTAGTCTAGGGCATCTAATCATGAGATCTGCGCTCTCCTCATTGACTTCCACAGGCTGCCTTAACACGATCCAAATTTGATCCTCATTTAGGATCCAACACCTATAAGAAATGTCATAAATAACATACCTTTGCTTGCTGTTTGTGGTCTCCTTGACTGTTGCATTCATGGACTAGTTAGGGCATTAATGACAGTCCTACCAACCCTCATACATCAACTGCAACAATCCTCCCAAGGCTATGGTCACCCTTCTCCAGTACTCCTAATTACCACGCTGTCATGTCATCCACCAACACTCCCAAACAATTAACGAAGATTTGTGGGTGTATTAGGGACTGCGGCTTGCTACAACAAGCCTATCCCTTGCTGCGACAACCCTTTCCAAGGGTTCTAACCCCACTAAACAACACCTTATGCCTTTGGCCCTCAAGAACAACTTGCGGCACCCAAGACAGCCTCTTGGCCTCCACCAAGGTGACCCAAAAACAAGCTGCGGCTTCAACAACTCACTTGGCCTCCATCAAGGAACTCAGACCTCCTCCACCCTGTCTTATATCGTCCCTCTCTTGCTGCGGCTAGGGCAATTTCAGAGCTATCTTTCTTGCCTTGTGTTGCACCAAACAGTTGCTCTAAAACACTCCAATACACCTTGATTTATACACTACAAGGGCTCAATGAATTGATGAGGAGACCCAACTATTGGACCGCTTTTACACCAAACCTACATGACTTGGTAACCAATAATTACCTTGTCAACTTCAAAAATTCATTTCTCTCTAACGACAACTCGGATTTGGATGATTCTCAATGTGTTGGAATCGTATCGTGGAGAACTATAATCCTCATCCATCACATGCTGTACTTCCATCATGGTTTTGGCCCAAATCACGATGGGTGCAAAACCCCCAAGCTTGGATCTCAAGCCCACAAGCTCATTTGTGGCGCTTTGACCTCCAACTCTTGACAGTAGGGCTTGGAGTCCCTCCCAAGCTACACAAATCAACTCTCCCTCTTAGGGAGGGAGGTACTTCCAAGACTAGGAAGTAACCATCATCATCCAACGACACTATCCCATTTGACATCCATCATTGCAACATACCCTGTAGATGAATTTGACAATCTCGGTAGTGCCTCTACCTCGTCACATGATACATCCGAACCTAAAGATCCAAACCTTTATAGGGATGCTCCCTCTAAGGCTAGACTCCCTCTGAGCCTACATGATCTCCATTGGCTAAGTTTTGCAAGCACTCACCCTCTTAGATCAAATACAACTCGTGCAAATCCCACCAATCTCGGATATGCAAAATCACGATTCGATAAAGACTCTAGCCTGCCAATTTGTAGTCCATCACATGAAGCCATCTCGATCAACCTGATCTCGTCCATGCCAAAGAAACCCTCAAGCTATTCCAACCATCCATGACAAGACACAGGAAGTCCATGATCAACGAACCGCCACACAACATACTGAAGTGCACCAGGTTCACCACCGATCTACCATAACTCCTAGCCTATCTCATCATGTAGTCTATTGAGACCACATCTTCAAGTCTCCAGCTGAACCCTCTTCTCCATGATCTAGACACTGACAACTCCCTCTGAGTTACTTCGCTGTGCACACTTTGATTCATTGCCCCTCAAAGTATAGCTTAGATATGCTCTGATACCATGTTGAATTTCCACGACCTTGGGTCTAGGTTAGAGTCTTAAAATCACTGACGCTACCAAACCAAGAATCTCAACCATAAACTTCTTTGCACAACGGAAATATAAAGCAGTAAATCACATATGCACAATATACACAGTTTTAAATTTTTCAACCCAACTTCGTTATATCAACAACATATAATACAATAGTCTAGGGCTCCTGTACTAGGGATAATGGTTCTTAGTACAAGATACAAAATTGGGGCTTGGTGTCAGTCCATCGACGACCAATTTGCCCTCAACAAGATACTTTGATCATTTGGTTGATGTAGTCAACTTCATAGCTCCCATCGATCGTACCCTGTACTTGCCCGGTCCTTCGACTTTCGATATGCAACTCCTGCCTCTATCAATGCTCCAAGTCCATTTGGCCACTGAATCTCGTCTATCCAATTTGCTCTCTAGTTGTGCCTTTGTCCATCAAGGCCACACACATTGAGACTCTTGTCCAGTGTCCAGTTGTTCATAACTCAACTTGTGAACAATTCTCAACTGCCCACTGCTGCTCCTCAACTACTCAGGGACTTCAACCCACTATGGTCTTCCTGCGCTGTACCGATGAAGACCAACATAGGGCACAAATGGCTACCACCTATCACTGTAAGATGTCCATCTCTCACAATGAACATGGGCTATGAGGATTGCCCATCATTTGATGTAGAATTCCTTCTCCACACACAAGTCTTGGGCTTCAATCTGCCAATCTAGCAGACACTTTCGTCCATCAAAGAGCTACACATAAGGCTGCAATACTTCACCCAATCACGCAC
The DNA here is from genome assembly GCA_000404065.3 of Pinus taeda. Lineage (NCBI taxonomy): Eukaryota > Viridiplantae > Streptophyta > Pinopsida > Pinales > Pinaceae > Pinus > Pinus taeda. The sequence continues at coordinate 128,060 of APFE031333430.1, forward strand.
CAACAATGTCCTTTCTGTCTGTTGCTCTAGGGCTACTTTGGGTAGCCAACACGCTGCCCTCCAACAGACCTATGACACCCAATCCATCATCCAAGGGTCCATCTGCAACACACCTTGCTGTTGTCTTCTTGCCTTCTGATATGATGTGCCTGATGTCACCTTGGCTGCTTGGTAGGCCTCCCAACAATCCATGTGGGCTCCTCCAAACAACTCCTAAGGCCTCCTCAAGCTGCCCACCAACAGATCCATGCAAAAGTCAACACTTTGACCAAATACATGACAAACTCTCACTCCAAGTTTGCTGCCCAATCATTGTGGAAACTGTTACTAGTCTAGGGCATCTAATCATGAGATCTGCCCTCTCCTCATTGACTTCCACAGGCTGCCTTAACACGATCCAAATCTGATCCTCATCTAGGATCCAACACCTATAAGAAATGTCATAAATAACATACCTTTGCTCGCTGTTTGTGGTCTCCTTGACTGTTGCATTCATGGACTGGTTAGGGCATCAATGACAATCCTACCAACCCTCACACATCAGTTGCAACAACCCTCCAAAGGCTACGATCACCCTTCTCCAGCACTCCTAAAACCCACGTTGTCATGCCATCCACTAGCACTCCCAAACAGGCCATACGCCTTCGTTGCTAGCCTTAACCTAGATCTGTGGGTGTATTAGGGACTGCGGCTTGCTACAACAAGCCTATCCCTTGCTGCAGCAACCCATTCCAAGGGTTTGAACCCCATTAAACACACCTTATGCCTTCAGCCCTCAAGAACAGCCTGTGACATCCAAGACAGCCTCTCGGCCTCCCCCAAGGTGACCCAAAAACAAGTTGCTGCTCCAGCATCTCACTCGGCCTCCATCAAGGAACTCAAACCTCCTCCACGCTGTCTTAGAGCCTCCCTCTCTTGCTGCGGCTAGGGCAATTTCAGAGCTATCTTTCTTGCCTTGTGTTGCACCAAATGGATGCTCTAAAACACTCCAATACACCTTGTATTCATACACATACAAGGGCTCAACGAATTGATGAAGAGACCCAACTATTGGACTGCTTTTACACCAAGCCTACATGACTTGGTAACCAATAATTACCTTGTCATCTTCAAAAATTCATTTCTCTCTAACAACAACTCAGATTTGGACGATTCTCGATGCGTTGGAATTGTATCATTGAGCACTATCATCCTCATCCATCACATGTCGTACCTCTATCACAGTTTTGGCTCAAATCACGATGGGTGCAAAACCCCCAAGCTTGGATCTCAAGCCCACAAGCTCATTTGTGGCGCTTTGACCTCCAACCCTTGAACACTAGGGCTTGGAGTACCTCCCAAGATACACAAATCAACATTTAGGAGGTCGGAGTTGTGTCATAGGGAGTTATGTAAGGTGTGATATATGACAGGGTTTCTTTTTCACTTCTCTTGCAATGGTTGACTTGAGTTTGCTTAGCTAATAAGTTTTATGTTTTTTAGCAACTCCTATGCCACCATTTGTGAGTGCTTCTACTTCTCATCCTTCTTCCACGTTAACTCACATAATTGTCCCACCTTGCAATCTTTTCACCCCATAGAGCTTGCCAATTTTGTTTTCTACTTCTCCCCACCTCCATAAGGGTTAAAAAAGCACAAAAAGGGGATCAATATTATTAAGAGGCCACAAAACAAGAAAGAAATGGGTTGAATAAATTAGAACACTAAAAATAAATATTAAATATAAATATGGATTTATGTTGTGCACCATTTTTTTGATGAGCAACTTTATTCCTCTGGCAATATAGCCCAATAGCTTGCTGTCAACTTGAATCCAAAAAAGATTACAATATTTGTGTAGGTTAACATAGTCAATCGGTAAAGCCTATCCCGATGTTACTTACTAGCTAAGGAAAAACTCTTGAAATGGCTCATTTTGTTATAAACATCAAGACAAATTCCTCATTGAGAAGGTTATACATAAAAAACACATCATCCAACCTAAAGAGAGTTTGGCACACATAGGCCCATAATCTAGACATTGTTGTATCACATCCAAAATGTATTATTCATAGTGTAACCATTCCCTATTAGTGCTTCATGAATTAAGGTTGAGCTCAAATAGGAACTGAATATTATGCCCTATGTGATCCTTGTTGCATGGGCAATATGTCGCTTAATAATCTATCCATTCCTTTGGCAAGAGCTTGATGATTTCTTAACTTTTTGTATCTTGGAAGAACATACCTTTGGAGATTGTGGATGATCTACTTGTGCTAGCAAAGGAGAATAGCGTAGGGGGTTAGCTCCATTGGTTGTTGCCATTGTTGTTGGGAATTTGGCTAGTTCCACGCAATAGGTGCCTAGTTTGAATCCCTCTAGGTTGGGCACACTAGTTTTCCCTAGCTAGTTTGTTAGTGATGCCATCCATGAATACAGGGAAGCATCCCTTGGGTTTCCTTGCAAGATTTTCCTTGGAAAAGGAGAAGCATGATTTGAGCATGACAACATCTCATCCATATAAACTAGTGAAAGTGTGAGGAAAATTGTTGGACCCCTAAATCCTTATGCAAACATTGCATATACTTTTGTATATCTTAGCCACCCGTAAGCTAGTCAAGAAGCTTCATCTACAAAGAAGATATCGCTAAGCCATTTGAGAAGCTTCATTAACAAAGATTCAATGTTGTGGGTGCTTGAAGCATGATAATATGGAATCCAAGTGCAATTACCCCACCTCCTGTTGGAAAATCAAATTATTTGTAGTTCAATGTTGATTCTCCTTTCATTATAATTTTCTTTTGTAAGCTTGGCAGGACTACATCTTCGTCATGTCCAATATATCACCCCAATCGGGGCGGGGAATTGAACCGGTGACTTCACATCAAGGAGTGCCTTAATAAAGCGCCTGATCACTGTCTATCCAAGACCCCATGGACTTCCTTTCATGATAATTACTTGTGATAATGGTTGGGATTTTATTATTTAATTTTTCTTCTTCATCAAGCAATTATCAAAACATGAAGATCACAAAACACAAAGAACACAAGATATAGGCTCCATGCCAGGGCAAAAACCTCAAAACTTGGGGAAAACCCGAACAATCCTCTTCTTATTGAATCATATCAAGATGAGACCTCCAAGACTCAAAGACCAAGATAACTTCCATAAGATCCCCAAGTCATCCCTCCTTCCAAGATTTCTTCCAATTGTTCATAAGCTCAGATCAATATGTTGCTTGGGAGCAAAAACGGGAGCGGGAGCGAAAACGGGAGCGAGAGCGACCATTTTCAGAAGCTCCCGGTTTGGGAGCGAATCCGGGAGCGATTTTTTAAATATATATATATATATATTTTATATTTTTTAATTTTTGATACATATATGTCAACAAAAACATGTAGAATGATGAATTAGACATAAAAAACATAAAATAACATAGATTGATCATTGAACCATATCACATCAATCATCTAGAAATTGTAATCGTCATCAACCATGTCCACAAGATAGTAAAATACATATTACAACTGCAACATGTTGAGTCTCATGAATCATGATTCATCAACTTCAATCTTAAAGTTTAAACTTCAAGCTTTCAAAATTGAAAATTCAATAACATTTATCATCATTGATCACCAAAGTTGTATTTGTAAGTTAAGTTTAACCATTACAAGAAGTAATATCTTAGATATTTCTAAGTCCTAACTTCTAACTGTTAACATGATATGAAATGTTATAAATTTATAAAATGAAACATGAATAATGAAATGAAATGAAACAACTTTAGTCTTTCACGAAGCATCATATTCATAATTTACAATCATTACCAATGAGTTATAATTGCCAAGGCCCAACTTCAAACTTCAAATTTTCATTGTCACAGTGATATATTGTTTACAAAAAATATCATTATGATATGAAAGAGTCAAGAGTCAAGAGTCAAGGACTCAAAACTCAACAGTTATGAAAACTAAAGCCCAATAGAAACTAAAAAAGACAAGTAAACTGTAAATCTACATGTGGCCCTTGCCATGAGAGTCTCCAGGAGTATAAGCAGGTCGTGGTGGTCTTATAGGAGTCTCCCACACAGACCGACAACCAGAACTAGAACCTCCACGTGAGGGTGTAGATGGAGGTGGCGATAGCAAAGGAACAAGACTCGGACCTCGAGCACTGCTACTGGATGGTGGAAGTGGAGGTGGAGTTGGCATGGAAGCATCATCTTGATCCCTTACAAGTTCCTCTTCCAGTTCTTCAATATGTACAATGCCATCCTCCAAATTGTCATCCTATGGGTGATTGTCCCAAATTTTATATGTGGGATCCTCATAAGCTCGATCACAGTAATGACTCAACAACCTCAAGTTGTAGTGCACATAAACCAAGCTTTCTGCTCGGTTTTCATTCAGTCTGTTTCTTTTCACATTATGTATGTAGCTGTAGGTGCTCCAACACCTCTCTGCAGAAGAAGTATTTACAACCAGTGAAAGAACTTTTTTTACCAATTTTGGCAGAAGTCCCTGCCCGCCATATCTTTCCCACCATGTGAGAGTATCAAATTTATCTTTGTCATCCATTGCATGGAAGTTACCATACAAACCAGTGCCACTGAAGTATCTGCCTATTTCAAGGCGCACAGCTGCACATTCCTCCCTGTCAGGTACCAACTTTTCTAATGCTTCCAAATATCCTCTAGTTACCTTTGGATCTAAATGGGGTTTGGTCCTAACCCCACCCCCTGCTGCAGGTTGGCCCAACCAAGATGTAGAGTAGTATTTTGGCGTAAGGACATACACCAAGCAATGTAGTGGAAGATTAATTCTATTCCATCGTTCACACACACAATCGTGAATCAGTTTGTACAAGTCGGGATCTCTGTTATGAACAATATCTTTTATTTGCCCGAACATGGTATCCATCTGCTCATACACCTCGCCAATCACTGGTTTGTCTGTATCTGCAAATCGAATCATGTGATAAATGGGCTTGGTGAAATCCAATACTTGCCTCACGCTTGTCCAAAACTGATTATCAAGAGCGGCCTCCTCCACCATTTCAAAACCTCCCCTGTTAGCTGCATTTGTAGCCCTTTCCTTTAATACTTGCCAATGTGGACTTGATATCATGCTAGCCAATGACTCTCTTACCTTCCAAAGGCGCCTGAAGGTGAGGTAATAGCTACCAAATCTGGTCTTCGCAATCTTCAACAACTCCAATCTTGAGTGACTGCGGAAAAGGCCATGGATATTGCTATGATTTGTAATAAATTTTATCATTTTTTTGCCTTTCTTGTACAAATTACCAACCCATTGGTATTGTTCATTTTTGTTCTTGACAATATCATGCAACAGAAGGTTCAATGTGTGAACCAAACATCCAGACCAAAATATATTGGGGTATTTATCCTCAATAATTGCTCCGCTGCCCTATAATTAGGAGCATTATCAGTGATGACTTGGATGACATTGTATGGCCCAATACGGTCAATTGTTTCAAGTAATGCTTCTGCAATGTTGATGGTGGTCTTGAACTTGTTTGAGTAATCATGTGCAGTTAGAAAGATGGGACCACTAACAGACACATCAAGAACACTTATCAATGGCTTGCCTTTTACATTTGTCCATCCATCAGATACAATGGACACCCCATGGTCAGTCCAAGAACTTGTCATTCTATTCAAAGAATGTGATATTTTTGCTTTTTCATGATCAAGGCCAACGGTTCTTGACTTGTCATACCCAGGGCTCTTATATCCTTTAGGGGCATCATTTATGGCAGAAACCATTTCGTGCCAATAAGGTGAGCGAAGAACGTTGAATGGTATCCCACATGCATAGAGAAACCTGTAAACCTTTGAATCCACATCATTCCTACACCCCTCATCAAAGAAATCTGATATGGTTCTACGCCTTAAAGATGATGACCCTGAGCCTCCATATCCACTGCCTTGGGAGGATGCTGAAGGAGTTCTTTGTGATTGTGAGCTTGGTTCAAAGAAACCCCTTGATTTTTTTGATTTGTATTGGGCTTCCTCCTCCTCCCTTATGTATTTGGCTCTATTCGCTGTTGACACCGCTGCACAAGTTTTGATTCCTATTTGTTTCTCTCCATCCCATGGCCTTTTCCCGCAGAGGTGTCTTCTAGCACGGGTGTATGAACTTGTGTAATCAGTGTTGCAATGGGGGCAATGAAATTTAGTGGTTCCACCCCCTCCCTGTTTCAACCCTGTTAACATATTTCCACAATGGGGTTTGGTCTTGTTTAGTTTTTTGAGGCTCATGTTCACCCTCCTCCAGCTCCTCCTCACCGGGGTTTTCATCAATTCGACTTTCTCCAGCTTCTTCATCCCCCTCTTCAATTTGGCCCCTCCGTTTCCTACTCTCCAGCACCATAATAACCATAAAAGGGACCAACCCCGCAACTATGGATCATCATCTTCCAACCCGGTCTCTTACAAGAATACATCACAACAGTATATAGAATTACATCACAATAATCTTGGCGTCTTTCTTCAGAATTTTGGACGGTATGTCAGAACTCAAATATCCTTTTACAGAAGCAATAACAAAACTTGCCTTTCACATGAGTAGAACTCGGATACTAGGAGCAAAATTCAGATACTTTTCAAAGAGCAGAACTTCAGATAGATTTATCTCTTTATCACAATAAGAAACTTGTATATCCTTGCCTCTGAAAACTCACATATTAGTTCAGAACTTAACACGAACTTCCCACAAAACTCGCATATCTTTCTATAGAGATATCACCGAACTTGCTTCTGTTTTGGAGGAGGATTCACGCCTATAATTAGTTGTTCCCACATGAATAGACACATCCCTTTGAGTGAGTTGACTTGGCCATCTAGAGGGCCGACTTGGTCTTATGGAGGTCAATTTGACTAAACAAAAATTCTTTTCCCTTTTTCTTACAATGAGTCTAAATGGACTTTGACTCAAATTTAATTGTTTGACTTAATCAAATCCTAGAAGCATGAAGAACATGCTTAACCTAGACTTGAGCATGAAACCCATGCTTAAAAAAAACTCTTTCTTCTTTTACATAAAAATACAAATTGATACAAGTACAAGGATAAATATGAAGACCAAACCTATTTACTTTTCCAACACTCCCTTTTAACTAGGGAGATATTCATAATGACTCAACAGGTCTATCTCAAGTTGAAATATTCTCATAAGAAGGAATCCAGATTGATAAGCATCAAAGTATCATCATAGCTAGCATTGCCACATTACCAAGGCCTTGACAGGTACACACCATCTCTCACAATATCATAACACAATGCTGGGAGGCATTCCATGGGACACCACACCGCATCGCCAAGGTACATACTCCACCCAGGATACCTGGAGTATATCTTTCACCGCACCATTTCCCTCAAAGAAATGTATGCCCATCGGACCATACTTATCCAAGTCCATGTACTTGACTTAGGATCTCCATCCTAATCCATCACAGTACGTGACTCAAGAATCTCTGTCCAAGATGTTCATCCAATCTACTATACCTCTTATCCATGTCCATGTACTTGACTTAGGATATCAGTTCTAATCCATCGCAGTACCTGACGCAAGGATAACCATGCTAATTCAAACCATCATTCTCCCTATCCGTGATGCACGCACTAGACTTATGATGGTTAGTCCTGGCCTAGTACATGACACAGGGAGAACCAGTGTCCAACCTTACTCCCTCTCAACTTGAGACGAGAATCCATGCTCACTTCCTCTCAAACAGGACGAATTCATCAACAAGCCTTACCTTGTGTTGGAAGTACTCATACTTCCCTTACATCAGCTACCTGCGATTGTTGTAGCTTCCTCAACCAACCCTCTTATCACTGAGTTTTCTCATATTGCAACTTCCTGAACTAGGCCTCCAAATCTGCCTCCTAACAGTCCACTGTACTTGAGGTCTTCACCAACTGTGTCCAGAATTGTGTCCAACACTACTTCCTGCACTGCTTCCTGCGTTTGATGTTAATCCATCATGCAGTTCTTTCAATTCACTGATCACAATACAAGGTTAGCCAATTCATCGTTTAATCAACTTGGCTGTCCCTTTTCAATCAGTCTTGATCAGACAACGCAGCTCTATAGTCTTAAATAATTCTGCCCTCTAGCTGCTATAGCCAACTCTTAGGGTCTTCAAATAAATCTTCTAGTCAATCCAGCCTCTAGGATGACTGTTCCCAGGTTTTCTGTACACAACCATCAAATTGACAGTCCTTAGGGCACCGATCAAACTGCCTTCCAATATCTTCAAGATTTCTATTGTACGACGTAAGGTCTTCCAAACACAATCCACTTGACAGTGAATGTCCACTGCTTCAATTGTCCTTAGAGTTTTCACAAATCTGCCCACACAATAGCCAAATCTTGTACTTACTGTACAAAGAGCTTCAAATCTAAACATCTTTCAGACTTTATTGAAAGACTGCTTCTTAGGGCTTCAAAAAAGTTAATGAACATAAAACCCACTAGTTGTGACAAGTCTGCCACTTGTCCACAACACTTAGGCCTTACCAATTAGCCACTTACAGTCCACCAACCATTGTACATATGCTGCTTCTCTAAGCGTCCAGAATCAGATCTTTATTCCTTCACTATGCAAGTCCTACCTTGCTACCCATCTGCTCTTACTACAGTACATTCTCTGATGCTGAATATGGCCCACTTGAAGATGAAGGTTCCCTCAAAACAATGTGGTCATACCTTTCTTCATTTAGAGTCTCGGCCTCCCGTTCAATGCACAGAGTTTAGGACAGCCCTTTAAGGACAATGCATCATTTGAATGAGCCCTAAACTAGGGCACAACAGAGACACCTTCTTGCTGCCCTTTTAACAGCCTCAAGATGCTCAACAACTTGTCCTACATTAAGAGACTTCAACCACCTAGCAAAACATCAACTTAGGAGAACATTTACTTTTCTGGGTCTATGTATCTGCTGTAGGATCTCGGCCTGGTTAGGACTTCTTATAAGTCCACTTCATCCCTACCAAACTGTTCCAAAATCCCTTCTCTAGCTGCAGCCTTCTTCTCCCTTCAAGCCTTCTCCCTTTGCTGGCATCTAGGGCTGCTTCTAGCCTATTGTGAGGTCTTACAGCCCTCTTCAATCTGAAGTTACAGGGCTCAGCCCTCTTGCCCAGAAATCACAGTGAGTGTTGCCTGATTTCAATGAAGTATATCACCAATAAATTCACACAAAAACAGCCCAGATTTGTCCTTGAAGTCATGACCTGCAATCTCAATCAAGCTCGGCCCTGGCTCTAAGGAAGATTAGCCTTGTTACATGCACAGATCACACCCTAACTCATGTGGCTACTCTTCAGCCCTTGCTCGGACCTACAAAAGACATAAACAGACCCAAAAACCAGTCCCTATCTTCTTCGTCTTTGTCTTCTTGAACTTGGCTACTTCAGATGCTCTCCTCTTATGATGATTGACACTTGGTTTGGATGGATTAGATTATAGTTGCTTTAGTACCTCATCTCTTCAATCTTAACCCACAGATTACTGTCATGGTTAGCTCAGAGAAATTAATGTGGATATTCCAATTTGAAATGGCATAGTCATGCATTGCCTTAGAGACAACACATATTACTGTTATGTTTGTATATTGTAGCAGCTTGGATGGATGTCTAAAAGAGGGTTCGGATACCTCTTATCACAGCCCAGTCCTGTTTTTTTACGTGTCACAAAACTCAGGTAACTCCATTCATATGAGAGATCACTGTTGGTTGTTTGAACTATTGATTTGAACTGATTCTTCAGTCTAGGTCCCTTTCCAATATAATGTAGTTCTTCAATCTTCTAGTTCTTATTGCAGACTTTGCACTTATGAACAGAAGATAGAATCTTGCTATTAATACTTCAGAAACTCCTTGGATTATATCTACTTTAATCTTCTCAACGGAGCTCTCGGTCTAGACTTCTTTATAGGGCCTCGATGCCTTCAGTCCTGAGATTAATTTCGGATTGTGATAAGGGTACAAACCTTCAAGCCTTTATTACCTTTTGATGTAGAGAGTGATATCTGCTTCAAGATGCCAACAATTTGTGATGTTCAAACCTTCTTTTCACTGACCTAAGCTCTGATACCATGTTGGAAAATCAAAGCATTTGTAATTTTGTAGTTTAATGTTGATCAAAGTATTTAGGACGAATTCCAAAAAATTGGGGGAGTTCCTAGAAGTTAGGACAATTCATGAAGCAGTTTGACTGATATGTAGGAGTGGAAGGCTCAATTTGTTGTCTTCTAGTGTGAGTTATCTTTGGAAAAAGACAAGCGAGTGAATCTGAAGTTCTAAATTGAGGAAGGATGAATTGCACGAGTCAGGTAGACAAAGTTAACTCATCAATCACTAGTTTGAGTTCCAAAAATATAACTTGCTAGATTTAGCCTATTCAAAAAGCTTATCAGGAGGACAAAGGCACATAATTAATCACTGTTTTGTGAGCACGAGTTGGTGAGACAAAGCAGTAGAGAGCACAGGTTTGTGTGTGTGTGAGCTTGTGAGAGAAAGAGTGTGCAAGAGGAGCTTGTGCACAGATTGGTAGAGGCTATTTTCCCTTGGGAATTGTGCTAGGAATTAGGAGGTAATTCCTAGTTAGTAGGAGCAGCCTATGCACATAGATTGAGGAGGAATGCACTAGGAAATAGGGCTCCAGGAGTGCAAAAAGAATAAGGGAAACAAATAAGGGGTCTTGCAAGGAGTCTTTTAGCTTAGTACAAGCAGAGAAAACCAGATTGGTTTCTAGTGAAACAAGGTTGTATTGTAAGAGATTTGTTGCTCCTTTTTTTTCTATCAATAAAATTCTCAATCAAGCAGAGGGTTTTCCCCGCTGGGTTTCCTATAAAAATTGTGTTTTTAATATTGTGTGACTGTGTTTATTTCTGTTCCTATTCCGCTGCAAAATAAGTAGAGAAAATTCCGTCTTGGGTTACAAGTTAGTTTCAGATTTGTTCATTCAAGCAGATCAAGATTTTCGTGGATTTTCTACATGTTAGCAGAGCTGTGAACATAATCGACCAGCACACAGATTTCAGATTTGAGAATTGGCCACAACAGGGTTGAGAGATCAGGATAGACTTGATGGCGCCTCGAACTTTGGTGTTTGGAAAGTCTGGATGTCTTTCTTGTTGGACGAGTTTGGACTGAAGGATTATGCAGAGAAAGGTGTTGCAGAACCTTCAGATCCAAACCAATTACGACAGTTCCAAAGGGAGATGGCCAAAGCCAAGAGGATGAGCCTGATGGACTCTGGGATCATATAGTTCTGCATGTTTTCGATAAGGATACCATAAAGGAAATGTGGGATGTTGTTGTGAAGCTATACCATGATCCCTTTGAGAATCTTAAAATGATTCTCAAGGAAAAGTTAAGGACAACCAAGATGCAAAAGGGTGAGAACATAACTTCCTATCTCACCAAAGTTCAAAACGTTAGTGATGAGCTAGCAGCTGTAGGCGAGAAGCGTGATGACAAAAAATAGGTGCGAGTTGCTATAAACAAGTTTACCAAGGAGTAGGCTACTTTCTTCAAGGGATTACTGGACAGGATAAACTCTGCCAGATTGCGAACGACTGTGGAGTGATTTCACTCAGGAGGAGCTCAGAGTCATCTTGTTGAGAGGAGTAGTGGCAAGGGGCCAAAGGTTGAGAAGGAAGAGGAGAATTTTGCTCTTATAGGTAAGGCCAAGGGCAAGAAGGAGCAAGGAGAGGCCGACTCCAGTTAGAAGGACAAGAAGGATCTAAGCAAGATCAAGTGCTTCCATTGCCATGAGTTTGGCCACTATGCCACTAAGTTCCCTAAGTGGAAGAAGGAGTCTAGTAATGATCATGTAGTTGCATCAACAGAAGGTAGATGCATTTTTTACCCAGTTCGAGAAAGATTTCTCTTTGATTGCTTGCATGGCAAGCTCAAGAGACAAAAATATTTGGTATATTGATTCAGGAGCATCCTTCCACATGATTGGGAACAAGAAGAATTTCAACCACTTGAAGGAGAAGGACGTGTAGTTTCAGATTGAGCTAGGAGATGATGGTCAGTATGTAGCTAGAGGAGTTGGTACTGTCAGTTTTCAGAGGGAGAAAGGTAATTCTCTTCATCTCAAAGATGTTATCTATGTTCCAAGATTGAGGTAGAATTTTGTTTCGGTAGCTACCCTTGAGGACAAGGGATATGATATCATCTTCAGCAGAGGTAAGGTGTACATCCAACACTTAGCTTTTTGATGTAAAAAGCAAATAGGTGTGAAGGTGAAGAATCTCTACAAGTTGCAAGTAGAGATAGGTGTAGCCTTAAGCAGCAAGGCAGGGAGTTCTCAAAGTAGAGAAGTGGTGGTTGAGCGAGAGCAGGATAGAGCTCTCAAGATGGAGCTTTAGCCAGTATCTTAGTTTTAGCCTAAGTTAGTTGGCAAGTGGGCTGACCAGCAAGATGATGAGCATAGCCCAAGGTGAGCGAAGGCAACCACTTAGCCAGAGACTCCCAATATAGGGAGAGTTTGAGCTAAGTGGGTAGAGGATTTGGTTAAGGGAGATCATAAGAGAGTTGCATCTTCCACTGTCACCTTCAGCCAGAGGAAGCAACCACAGAGGTACACAAGGTACATGTCACTTATGATTGAAGTGATGTATTCGTAGAACATGGTGGGAAACAACAGGTCTTCAGATTAGGTTTCACAAAACAAAGCAGGGATATCTTCTAGTTTAGAGAGAGCAATTGCAACAACAGAGAACGTGGTAGTGTTGGAGACAAATCTAGGCGGACGAAGTTCTTCCAGAAGCACCTTCCTCGCTAAGAGGGAGTGTTGAAAATAGTAGCGAGAAAGGTCCTTCTTTGACTTGTGCCTTAGTCAAAGAGAATAAGAAGCAATTTTCCTTAGCATGAACGAGTTCCTAAAAGTTAGGACGAGTTCCTAAAATTTAGGACGAATTCCTAAAAATTAGGGTGAGTTCCTCGAAGTTAGGACAGTTCATGACGCAGTTTGACTGATATGCAGGAGTGGAAGGCTCAGTTTGTTGTCTTCTAGTGCAAGTTATTTTTGGAAAAAGATAAACGAGTGAATCTCAAGTTCTAAATTGAGGAAAGACGAGTTGCATGAGTCAGCTACACTCAATTAACTCATTAATTACTTGTTTGAGTTCCAAAAATATAACTTGCCAGATTTAGCCTATTCGAAAAGCTTATAAGGAGCATGAAGGCACAAAATTAATCATTGTTTTGTGAGCACGAGTTGGTGAGACAAAACAATAGAGAGCACAAGTTTGTGTGTGTGAGAGCTTGTGAGAGGAAGCGTGTGCAAGAGGAGCTTGTGCACAGATTGGTAGAGGCTATTTTCTTGAAGTTAGGACAATTCATGAAGCAGTTTGACTGATATGTAGGAGTGGAAGGCTCAATTTGTTGTCTTCTAGTGCGAGTTATCTTTGGAAAAAGACAAGCGAGTGAATCTGAAGTTCTAAATTGAGGAAGGATGAATTGCATGAGTCAGTTAGACAAAGTTAACTCATCAATCACTAGTTTGAGTTCCAAAAATATAACTCGCTAGATTTAGCCTTTTCGAAAAGCTTATCAAGAGGACAAAGGCACATAATTAATTATTGTTTTGTGAGCACGAGTTGGTGAGACAAAGCAGTAGAGAGCACATGTTTGTGTGTGTGTGTGTGAGCTTGTGAGAGAAAGAGTGTGCAAGAGGAGCTTGTGCACAGATTGGTAGAGTTTATTTTCTCTTGGGAATTGCAGTAGGAATTAGGAGGTAATTCCTAGTTAGTAGGAGCAGCCTGTGTGCATGGATTGAGGAGGAATGCGCTTGGAAATAGGGCTTCAGGAGTGCGCAAAGAATAAGGGAAACAAATCAGGGGTCTTGCAAGGAGTGTTTCAGCTTAGTACAAGCAGAGAAATCCAGATAGGTTTCTAGTGAAACAAAGTTGTATTGTAAGAGATCTGTTGCTCATTTTTTTTCTATCAATAAAATTCTCAATCAAGCAGAGGGTTTTCCCAGTTGGGTTCCCTAGAAAAATTGTATGATTGTATTTATTTCTGTTTCAATTCCGCTGCAAAATAAGTGGAGAAAATTATGTGTCTTGGGTTACAAGTTAGTTTCAAATTTGTTCATTCAAGCAGATTAGGATTTTCGTGGATGTTCCACAAAGTGCTTGTATTTTCCTAGAGAAATAATCGATGAGGGCCCTTTCATGCAGTTTTGTAACACCTTGCAGGATCCATTCAAAAGGGAGAATTACACTCTTGGCCTTTTGAGCTTTAGCATTTGCTGGAGCCTTCATTGAACTCGATTCGCTCTTGCCATCCATAGCCTTGCCTTTTCGGGGGAAACTTGAGCTGGATTGCATTGTTGAATACATTTAGCCCTGTTATCACGTAAGACTTTAAAATAGAATATTATTATTTATTTTTATTTTTATTTCTTTCCAAAGGAAAACCTTGCGGGTTCCCTCTCTTTCTTAGAGTATTTGGATGGAAGGTGGCTCAATCGCCAACCACAATAGCAGTCGGTAACCTTGAGGCACTTGATCGGATTTTAACCTATGACTTATGGCATCCATGACAGCAACATGCCTTGGGCACATGGTACATTGGGCTATTATCTAGCCTCAATAAGGATAAATATTGGTTTACTTTCCCCCTTAATATTGGAGGATGGTTAACAGATTTCTTTGTCCCTTAAGGTGCCAGCGGATACCTGGAGGTAGTGGCTGAATGTGTGAGGATTGTGTCACATTCCTTGCCTTTTAGGGATAGTGAGGAGTGATTGATGCTTTGGTATTTCTTCGTTACTGTTTTTAACTAAGTTTTTGTTTTGTGGGGCTTGAAAAGGTCAAGAAATGGCGGCTTCTTGAGAAAAACAATCATCCTTTGTCCTGTCATTTCTTGGCATGAGAAATATTTTTCCTGAGAAATGGAAAGTGGGCACTAGAACCAAGATGGTCCCAGAAACAACCTATTTCGAGTTGTTGTGAGATGGGACGGTGTTTGTTTGGGATGCTGCTTTTTATTTTTTATTTTATCTGTTTCCATTTCTAGTTCATTTCTCCCCAAAGACTACTGGATCATCACCTTTATCATTTATGCAATGTAGCACCAGGAATGCATTTCGACACAGCACTAGGTCATACATTTCAACATAGCACTAGGGCATATATTTCAACATAATTGCAGGATTGTAATATGTATGTTCTATCACCTTTTTGCCACATAGCATGATGTGTGATTCAAGTTGATATTATACATTATACCATGGAAGCTGAATGCTTTTATGTCTCATATGCAGTTACTGCAGTACAACTGTGTGCTAAAACTGAACATTAACTTGCTTGTGGTCCACATTTGGCTTGCTACTAATGCCTTTGTGGAGGTCTCATTAATTCTCTAGGGGTCATAAATATGTCTTGGTGACTCTAGTGAATTCCTGGAATGATGAATATTTGGCTACTTAAAACTTATTGCTCTGTATATGACCAGGGATAGTTCTTGTCATAAGTTATCTCAATAGTTATATAGCTTCGAAGACACAATTTAAGATTTATTCCTGTAAAATAGGGAAATGAGCTTTTGATTTATTATTACATTATTAAATTTCATTATTTTCACTTACTGAGGTTGGTTTCTAGATATTATGTCATATCTACTTTATTGCATATTGTAAATAGCAGTCATCAAGTTTCCTGTGCTCATTTGATTAATGCAGGAGGTTGATTCAAAGGACATTCTTGATCTGAAGAAACGAAAGCTGATTGCTTTGCAGTATGCTCATTACTTTCTCCTCTAGAATTATAATAAAGCTTGGTTATTGACATGAAGATGCTTTGAAGTTTTCTTTCTTTCAAAAGCACTTGATTGACCTTGGTTATTTTTCTTTTGGGTTTCTAAAAACAGAATTTTTATTATGATATTAAAGTACTCAATATACAGAAATTTGATTCAAAACAGGATAACTGAGAGCGGAAATTCTAGATTGGACCTTGATACTCTTGTCCTATCCGTGTGCCATGAAAAAATGACCTAGATTTAATATAGACTATTTTACACTGCCACTTTAAATTAACTAGAAAACTGTCGAGTTTGACTGAGTAATTGAACCCATGGAAAGTTTGAATGGAGAAACAGCAGTGCCATGGGTCTTCTCTTCTTTCAGCTCTGTCAAATCTTTAATGCCGTGCTAGCCTTCCTTTAAACCCACTTCAATCTGGATGAGATTTTGGCAATCCTACAAAGAGGGGAGAGCTCTTTTCAACATCTAGATGTGGAATGCAGGTGATATCTCCTTTGTAATTCTCCTTTTGTTTGTTGATATTTGGAACATTCATCTGCATTTTTTCATTGAAATGTATAAACTCTGTTTTGAAGATTCACTAATACATTAATCCATACTTTTGTTGATTCACTGATACATTTTTCTATACTTTCTACTTTTTCTGATGACAGAGGGATTGCTTCTAACCCCCAAAAAAAGACATTACCTTCTCATTCTGTAGCTAAAAATCTTCCTCCTTGCTCAGGATACCGTTGTTTTCTCCCCATTTCTAAATGTTTTGGAAGACCTCTCTTTTCCTAATCATAATTGTTTACGCATCCTCTTCGATCATCTTTTTCCTTTTACCAGACATAATAATTCTCCTAAACCTCCTGGCAGCCTTTGGCTAGTTTGCTTCCACCTCCATTTTCTTCTTCATGTATTTGTCTTTCAGGACATCAACATACGTCTTCTTCATTTTGTGTAAGTTTAGAGTAGTTCCAGAGCAAGTTTTGGGTCCATGCTGCTTGATGGGGTAAAATGCCAGCTAGAAGTTACTAGCATTGCTCCCATTCCCAATTCATTTCCATG
Source organism: Pinus taeda (assembly GCA_000404065.3). NCBI lineage: Eukaryota > Viridiplantae > Streptophyta > Pinopsida > Pinales > Pinaceae > Pinus > Pinus taeda. Next base: position 144,902 of record APFE031333430.1, read on the forward strand.
CTAAGCCATTAATTAATAATGATGTTCCAATCCTGTTATCTTTCTATGCTATTTTCCTCCTCGTTGTTAAAGTACAGGTCATTGTTAACAATTAAGGGAGATGATTCCCATCCCTCCTTATATTGTTTTGATTTGATCTGGTTGATCACAAGCTCAACTCCTAAGATGGCCCTTTCAATCAGGCAGCTGATTCTAGAATTTGTTTGATTTGTTTTTTGTCAAACCTGCTCATCAGATCTTTTATCAAGTTGGCATTGTCCATAAACAAAGAATTTCTATTTTTCCATTTTCCTTTGGCCAAGGTGTAATACCTGCGTATGTCCTATATCCAAATGCTTTTTTAATGGAGATTTTTATTCACTCCATGAAAGCCATCTCTTCTGCTTCTCACTGTTTGAGCCATTGCTATTCCTTCATAATAAGGAATCATAGCTTTTACATGAATGCTGGGAATCAATCCACTAGCTGCATCTCCTTTGGGCTTGTTTTGTGATGCTTCATCAAATTTGAGGATAGTGGAACATGTCCCTTCATCTGGATTCTTCTTCTTATAACGTGAATCTAGTATCTGACCTCTAGTAGGATCAACGATACAGCATCATTGTGACACTAAGTCTGGTGCTAGTACTGGGACTCTTAATGACTGGTTTGTAAAATGCCCCTTTTTGAGTTAAATCTGTCTTGTAAGAGGTAATGCTTTCTTTCTTTCCTGTTCCTAATTAAGGTGGAGCCTATTTTATGTTATTCTGATGAAAATTATATTCTTTGATCTAGATCTTGGAAGGGTTACTCTTTAAGAAAAGGACCAAGCTATGCTCCAAAGAGAATAAAGGCAGCAACTGATCTAACTCGTGAGCAATTACAAAGGTAACTTGTGTTCTATATTATTACTTTCAGTTCTGTTCTGGAGCACTAAGTTCAATTCTTTTTTGATCAGCTCCTATCTGGAAATGCATTGACTTCATAATCTTTCTGTTAATAAGCTTCTGTTTAATAGTTCATTTTGAGTGGATTCACTTTTGCATAAAGGGAATAAGAAACACTTCACATTACTTGTTTAGGGATCCTATTTTGTTTCTTATTTTTATTTTGCATTTGATGACAGAGAACGATTGATTAAATAAGGAGTTAAACACCTACTGAGTCAGACTACCTAACATTACACAACATTAATGACGACTGTGGTTTTACCCGGCGCTCCCGTGTGCGCCTGCCCGACCTGCGACCGACCTGCGCTGTCTACATTCAGCCCGACCCGACCTGCCACCCGAGTCTGTTGCTGCCCGTTCGCTGTGCCCTGCGGTCTGCCCTGCCTGCGGCCAACCACCGAACGCCTGTTCCTGCGACCACCCACCGAACGCTTGTTCTTGCGGCTAGGGTGCTTCAGCCCTTACATCTGCCTGCACCTTCACCCAACGTTTCAGTCACCCTCCTTGGCTCGCCCTTAGACTTATCCTATGGAGCTTGTCGCACTTGCCTCGGATGATTTAATGTCTTTCCACCAACTTGCCCATGCTTACTTATACACCAACTTGCCATTATGGGGGCTTCGGCCCATGGCCCAGCGGACCCATCTTTTGGCTGTTTGGTTGTTTTCCCACGTCGGCCATGGTAGGGGCGCTCACACCTGGGACCGCCCCACCATATAAGTTCACCACCGAACTTTTCCAACACTTAGCCATTTATAACATGACCTTCGCGTTTTCTTTGTTTCAGCTGGCTCATTGCACCGTGCGGGCGCGCCCAGCTTGCTGGTTACTCCAGCTCGCCGCCCTCTCGCCCATCGCCCATCGCCAATCAAACCCTCTTTTCTATTTGAGTCTTTAAACCATGGTGCCATTTTCACAACCCTGGTTCTTTCTCTACAGTTAGCATGAAAATCCATAGTTCCCATTGATCTAATTTTTACTTCATCGCTCTCACAATGGTTGGATTAATTTTATATTGAACTAATTTACTACAATCAGTTTAAACTGAAAAGTTGTTAAATATACATATATTGGTAATTAGATTGCTTGGGCTTTGTTTGCATTGCTGGTTTTCAAGTACTATTTACACCAAACAGTTTGTAACCCAGTATTTTATAAAGGCAACATTCCATATATTTAGTGCTTAAGCTGTTGTAGATGCATTTTTTCATCCTTTAGAAGGAGTGAATAAATGCAGGACGTTTATGGCATGGTATAACTCACTTCTGTGGTCTTATGCTCCCACATTTTTAAACATGTGTGTCAAGGTAAAACTGGCTCTGAATCATTAGTTTCTCAAGCTATATTTATGTCAAAATGTTTTGTAACTTGTAACACAGCTTTTTGGCTTTTACACTTGGTACTGTGAATCTGCATTTTGTCGATTTCTGGAATCTAAGACTTATGAGTAGATAAGATAAGATGAGATAATTTTATGAATGTCAATGAATGACCACAAAAGTAGGTCAGTGGGACTCAACAGTACATCCAATGAAAATACATGGAGTGCAAAAGCAGCTCCTATTGCTATCGTATCAATCCATAGCAAAAGAGCTAAGCAATGCACTTTTTGTTGTCTTACAAAATTAAAATTGTTTTACACATACACTGGCAGACAATAATATGCCAAAAGAGAGAATATTGCTTTGATGATTATATTCCTAGAGAAGCTTACATAGATTCATTGCATAGACTTATTACATAGATTCATTGATAAGGTGGGAGAAGTAGATTATGCCAAAGTCCCCAAGCTTGGTATCAAGAAAAACTTGGTGACGTAGAAGAGCTGGGAGTTTGACTCAGATCAGGAAGAACTTGAAAAGTACAAAAGTGTAAAGAGATATACAAATTAGTAAATTACAGAAACTTAGATTGAGAAATAGCGAGTCAAACTTGGTCAACATGAGTTGATTCTGGGCAAGCTGGAAAAAATTCTCGTAGGGCCTGATCCAAGTCAAACTTGTGATTCCTGTAACTTTGCGTTATGCATACATTACATAATTCCCCAGCTGCTAACACCCCACTATTGGCTTTTAACAACTAGGTTTTTTGTTAAAAATAAAAATGGTTATAATTTCTATTATAATTTTGCTGTGGCTTAACTATCCAGCAAGAGGTTGCAAAAATTATAAAGGTCTAAAACGATTGGACCTAATTCCAAAAATCAAAGCTACTATCTTCTTTTGTTGCTACATTAAAGTGTCCAAAACTTCCCCTATCTAGATTGCAAGTATACAGCTGTAGAAACTGACCTAGCAAAAATATGACTTTCTAGAAAATGATGAAATATAAAATCTAATAAAAATCAGGCCCATTGTGAACACCCCGGATGTTACCAGACTTAGTAAATTGAATGACACAGGATTGCTGCAATGCTTGTCCAGATGGCTGTTGCACAGTAGCCTCCTCATTTTGCACCATAATTTCTATTCCATTTACTCCTGAAAAGGATGGATGAGCCACTAATTGATTATCTTCATTGTAAATCTCTTTCTCAGCCTCCAGCTTGTTAATCATGAACTGCGACAGAGCTAACTTTTCTGCTACCACTTCAATCCTCCAAGTGCTATTCTCTGTGCAGATGCCCATTTGTCTCTGCTGATTTTGGACAGTCTCTAACCGATAATTTATCCTCACTACTTCCCTTTGTATTGCTTGTACTTCTAGAATGTTCCTTCTTACCCACTCCTTTCTCCATCCTTCCAGCTTTCTTGTGTGCAATGAGAGACATTGCTAAGGGTTTGCTATGTGCCTCTCACACCTTCAAATACTTCTCTACTCTGAATTCTCACACCCTGCATAGCAACTACAATGCCCATGTTGATGTGCCATTTTCCCTGCACCCAATACAACACAGCTTGAACTTCCAATACTTTTGACACTTGCTTGTTGGGTGTGTGTTATATCCTTTCCACGACTAGCCCCACTGCATGGTGTTCGGGGCAGCACCCGGGGAATTTTTTTGGACCCTATATTAGGTGGGCGGACCTACCTATGGTTTTGTGCATGGGTTTTGCACATGGTTTTGGGCATGACGGTTTTCTGCCCATGGTATCTTATAGATCCGGTCAAGGGAACTACGGTTATGTTCTAATCTAGGGTTAATGGATTGGGGTTTATGAATGCTTCGGCATGTATATATATGTGTTGTAACATTGAAAGGAATATAATGAAAAATCAATCTGGTAATCTTGGTTTTGGGATCCAGGGGAAAATCTGTGTATTGGTTTTGTGTTTCTCACCATTGTATATTTTCTGTTTTTAAGAATTCGTTTGCAGGTAATTTCTGTACAGGGTTAAAATCCACATTGTTGAGAATCACACCAGATGGAACCGATGCTCTACTTCTTAACATGATGAACAGAGTTGAATACGAGCTAGAGAGGAGATAAACTACTAACATTTCACACAGAATATGACCTGTATTGGGGGTTAATACCACACACACTGAGTTGTCCCATCATTTGTAAGGATTAATGCCTCTGATTCCACCGTGATGTGTGATGAGGGGGAGTGAATTATGGCCTAGTTGATTGATAGTACCCTGCAAAATCATGTGCCATTTGCCCATGCTACTTATGCCTTCAAACATGGAGTTAACGTATGCTTTGTACTTCATGGTAGATGATAGATTATGGTGCTTCCCCCTAAGATATCCCATTGGCAGATCTACTCCCTCCTTTACATGCCTATTAGTAGAAGAGTTTAGATGTAGTAACACATGGGAGAATTGTGTGAAGTTTGTAACCGATTTCTGAGCTCTGATAACAGTCTGACTTAACAAAGGCTTGTGTGTGGCTGAATTTGAAAGAATATATCGAGTTATTACCATGGAGTCTCCAGTCATCAATATTTGGTGAGTTCCATGTTGCTTTAGAAGCGTTGTCCCTTTGAGCAGTGCTAGTGTCTCTGCTTGGCCTTGTGTTGTTACTCCAAGCCCCCAGCTAGAATTAGCTCCTTGATTTCATTTGGGATGAAGGATGATCCCACCTAGAGTTGCAATTTGTAGGTAGTACCTAGTGTAAACTCGATGCTGATTTCAACAAATGTCACTGGCATTGGTAGTGCAGAGCAAATCACATCTCCAAACATCTGTCTGACAATTGACTCATCCCTCTTCCATTTATATGCCCAAGTCCAATCCTTGGCTCCCCTTAGCTCATTAATGAGGTTAGGGTTGGTGGGAGACAAGAGGAGCCTGGGGGAGACAAGAGGAGTCCTTTGCAGGCTCCGTAATTCAAATTCAAGAGTGGAATGGCTTAGTAGAAGTCAGCTCCTTCAATGTGAAGTAGTCCATGGGCTGTTGAGTTGTAACTTTGTGGATCACGCAGCTATTGAAGCAACAAGTGTGGCAATCTGTGCAAAAACTGCTGTAGAGCTTTTGCGTGGTTTGATTTTTTAAATGAACCTTTAGGAACCTTTGGTTTTTGTTGCTTCATGATGTTTTCCAGTCTTATTAGTACACTTGTACATGCTGTTTTCTGATGCTGAGTATAGCCTGACATGTACAATTGGGTGTATGATTTTTTCGTGATAACACCCAGTACCGCAATCTGCTAAGAAAATACTGTCTAATCCCCACTGTCTTATCAACTCTGCCTATAAAGAAGCTCAAACCAAGTGAGTCAATTTGCCTTAACTGCCTATAGAGGTTATATGTTGTCATGGAATTTATAGATCTGCATAAATAGTCCAACTGAACATCATAAAAAACTAACCCCTGAAATGCCCAAAAGCAATCAAGAGCAAGGGTAAATCCTGAATGAAATTTAAAGTTGTTGATATCAGATTCCTGAGACAAATGTAAAAAGTAACAGTGAGTGAATAAATGAATCAAGGAAAATATGCACCTTATGTGAACACGAATTCACATAAGTGCATCAAAGCCAGTCAAATCACTGCAAATCTATCAGAATAACATCCAACCAATAGATGTCAGAGACAAGGCATAATTGACCCAAATCAATGTATTATTCAAAAGACATGGATAACATCACAGTGACAATACAATGAGAGGCTACGATAGGTCTAGTATTATGTAATGATGGACGTGGGTTGAACTGGCAGGTGAAAGGATGATGAGAGTCGCACTACTGCAATCTGCTTGGGAAATACTGTCTAACCCCACTGTCTTCTCAACTTTACCTATATAGAAGCTCAAACCCAGGGAGTCAATTTCCTTAACTGCCTGCAGAAAGATGAAATAAAACATGCTCTTTGAAAATCATCTGCATGCCTGCCATGCTTTGACTGTGTCAACTCACTGTTTTGATAAGGTTTTCAGTGGCATAAAAGCTGCTGTTTGGATGAGCTTTTTGTGGCAAAGAAAACAGCAAGCAGTTGTTTATGCTAATTTCCAAGGATTGGTCTGTTTAAAACATTCTAATTCAGTGCTGATCTTTCCCTCCTTGTCCAATTTCTACTCAACTAACTTGACCTTGCTGTTCCAGCTAATAATAACAGTAACAGCCTTCTATCAGAGTCACGTCATCCTTCTAACATCTTAGCATGGACCAGAGATTTGCTGTTCAAGTCAGATACCATACTAAGTTGATGCGCTATAGCCTGAAACGGATGAAAATCTAAAGGAAATCTGTTAGATTACTGCTGATTTTTGTGTGTAATGCGATCAATAATAATCCTGTAGCATGCACGTGCTGGCAACGACAAGACTAATTAATTTTCAGCACTGAGTCTAGTTAAAATGTTTTGTGCATACACTTACTATTGACTGATTGTAATTGTGAAATGTTCCATCTTGGGCACCTGTTCTGTAACAAACTTCCCTTCAGAGGTCATTTGTTCCACAAACTGAATTATATTCTCTAACAGATCTCCCCTCATTCATTTGTAGGTTATATTTCTGTTAAAGGAGTCAATATTTCCTTAAACATTCCATCTGATATGCTGCTGTCATCAACATGCTGATCTGTCAAGCTAGTACTTTCTCTGCTAAAACATGCTCAGACCTTGACATCATAAACTTATTCTTGAGGATTGAAGTTTTCAAAATTTCATGCATGTTAAACCTGGATGAGAAGAAATTTGCAAGGATATTGATATGTCTAAAAGGATGAGGTTGAACTCATGCTTCTACTTGTCAAAAATTAAAATTGACATAGATGCTGATAATGAAAACCAAGGCGGATTGGTATTTTGTTTAACATGCAAAGAAGGTCAATTAAGCATTTAAGGCCAGCAAATTTAGCAAAGCTTGTATTCACACAAAATAACTCTAACTAACCTTCCTTTTTGATAAACTTGGCAACATCAATTTTGATTTAAGGCATTTCCAAGCTTGGCCAAATTTAGTAGTTTGAGTTAGGCTTAAGAACAAGTTCTACGTGCGGCTTTTTAGCTTTGAAAACTTTAGCGAAGGCATCCATTATGAATACTTAGGCGAGCTAGGGTTTTAGGTTGACCTCTCATGCAAAGGTGCTAGTAAGTTCAAATTAGGATTTAGGCCTGTCAAAATCAGGAAAGATGGCCACTAAGCATGGCGAGGTAAAGTATTTTGGTATGAAATAAATATAAAACATAACATAGTTGGAAAGCTGCCATGTGTCACAGTGGAAGAACTATCCACCTGCAAAACACTGTACTTGACTCATGATCCTTCACCCACTGTAACCTGAAAACTGCTCCACCACTGCACACTTGGAACCATGACATCACATCCTGTACCTAGCACAAATAGAAATTGCTAAATATAGATATATGCAAAAAGCAGTCTAGCTCCAAAAAGGTAGAAAAGGTAGTAAGGATTGAAGTGAAGGTAACAAGTGTGAGATTGTTGCCAAACATAGCACGTCAACAAATAGACTGCTAAAAATAGCAAGATCTCGCATGTCAATAAAAATAGTCTCATCAGACATTCTTTTTCACAAGCATCCCACATATGTTCTCAAAAAATGACATCTGAGCCCTGAAAAGCAAAGTGCTAAGACATAGCAGTTTTTGTGAAAGTACTTGCATGTTGCTTGAAATGGGCTCTCCGGCAGCGTGACCTCGCAAGGACCAAGAATATGTAAACATATCTGACATGCGGGCCCCAAAGCTCTGGGTCTTGGAAAAAGCAAATTGCTAAACCTAGGAGTTGATCGAATTTGATAAAACTGACTCTGAAGGAAGCTTTGATGGCTGTGAAGACTGGGATGCACCTGTTATGTGACCAGCCTGGTGGATTATCTTAACTGTCCAATTTCACTAGCAAATCTAAGGGTTAACAAGGGGTGAGTGAGATTTGGGCTATTTAGTGAGAGCCAGGTTCAAAGAAGGGATTATGGCTGATGAGGACTGGTGGAGAAGATTGACTTCTAGTTCTTTCTCAAGTCCACAACACCTACTTTTGAGCTTCTTTGAAATGCACACATTGAAGTGAAGGAAGAATTTGCAAATTTTTGTGACTAGAATCGATGATTTCCGGACATATTGGGTTGGATGAGTGGAAGACCATGAATCTTGCTGAATGGTGGATCTGCCATGGAGCCAAGGTGTACATTTGCAAACATTTGCCAATATTGTGACTACAATTGATGATATTTCAGACATATTGGGGTTGGATGAGAGGAAGACCATGGACCCTGCTGAATGGTGGATCTGCCCATGGAGCAAATGGTGTACATTTGCCAAAACTAGCCACTTGTCTCCTTTCTCAAGTGGCAAGCTTTTCATCAGCTGTGAGGAACTGGAGCTCCTATGGTTTTATTCATTTTGTGCAATACAACAGGTTGGGATTCTAGAAGGCATATAATTTTCTCTTTGTGCATTTGAACTGTGGGCTTGTCTCACATGAATGATTAATATAGGAGTGCACCTTGTAAAGACTAGGATGTGCATCTTGAAACTCTTGATTTGGACTTCTCCCTTTCTGCTCTAAATACCACTGAAAACATACTTCCTCTAATACATGATCTAGTGCTGGACTTGGGTCTCATTTGACTTTTTTTGGGCTACATGATGATTCAGTTGATGAATTTGAGAGCTAAGTGTCGCGCATTGTATTTGGGCACATTTAGTTTAATATTTATAACAAAGGTGATTTTGGGTTTTATCCAGGGAAATTTGTACATACGTGAGGTTTCTGTTATGTTGTTGTTTATGTGAATTATTCTTATTTTTTTGTAAAAATTTCATTCTATTTTTCCCAATAATTTTCTGTTTAAAAAAGAGATGTTTACATCAATATTTTGTTTTTTGAAATTTTATTCTAACTTTCCTAATAATTTTCTGATCAAAAAATCTTTTTAATTTTGTTTTTATATTTTTTGTAATTTTGAATTGCCCGGTTTCTTTGTTAGTTAACATTGGTATGTTCTATGCTTAGCACAATTACTTCAATGTTCCTTTAGCAGCCCAATGATAACTTCCAATTTAGATTTACAATAGCAATCACATTAACCATTAATCACATTAACAGTATTGACACTAAAAGTAGATAGAACATAAAACAATATGCAGAAGACAAGCCAAGACGAGAACACCAGATTTGGCAGATGCCAGGAAATACCCCAAGATGGGGAAAACCCTTTGATCAAATCTTGTTATTATTATATCAAATGTTCAGCAGAGAGAAGGAGTACAAAAGTCAAATTGATTTGCCAAATTCAAAGTCAAAACAGCCCTCTCAAAAATCTGCAGTTAACTGCAGTCAAATCAGCCCTAACCAGAAAGTCAAAGATGGTCAAACTTCAAAGCAGCAATAGGATGTCCTCAAAACAGCTCGGACTTCCCTAGTCAAACTCGGCTGATCAGGTGGTCAAAGTCAGCCCAAAACAGTGACATAGTCAACAGTCAAACTTGGTCAAACTGCTGTTCTGGAATCTGTGGTCAAAGTGCTCAAAATACCTTGTTTCTGTGCCAAAAGATGTGGCCGGCCCAAGCAAATAATCTCCCAAAAGATCAAAGTCAAGCTCTCCTTGGAAGGTCAAACTCAATGCTGGTCAACACTGGTCAAACTGCAGAATTTTCTGAGATTTTCGGCCAGGCAATTTAGCTCTGAAATTCGTCCTCCTTGATCCACACATGTGAGAGAGAGAGAATGCCCAATGTTGTACAAACCAATGAGAGAAGGAGAGAGAATGTGTAATGAGAGAAGGAGATAGAATGTGTGAGTGATGAAGATGCCAAATGAGGTGAGAGGTCACTAGTGTGAAGTGATACATTCATTGGGCTTTCTGAGCTTACATATGTGGCTGACCTTGACAATTTGCACATGTGTGGGCATAAATTCAAAATCACACTTTTGCTTGTCCAAATGAGATGATCTTTATATCAATTTTGGTCCTCTCGAAAAGAGGAATTTAATGCAATCATCATCTCCATCAAATGTGCTGCCCCATGGTGGAATTTGGCCCTAGTTACCAATTTTAACATATCCCAATTTAAGGGTTGTGTTTCTAATATCAATGCCATCCATGTTTCAGAAATTTGCACCAGTTTCAAAGTTTTTTGCGACTTGGCCTCTATTTAAAGATTTTCAGATCTTTGTGTCAGTTAGTGATTTGTGCTTTTTTGGATTAATGCTTAATATGAATCCATTCAAACTTGGATAACTTATGATCCGGGGTTTTATGCCTTCTGAGGTTTGAACCTTGGTCATTAGCATCGCAATTTCCTGTCTCAACCACTATACCACTGCTCAGTGAATGCTGGCTAGTGACATTGCGCTTGTTCTAAATTTTTTGTTTTCATTTTGAATTTTTCCATTCATACACGCGATATTCATCTTAGCTAACATTTCTTAGGTTTTTCAGACATGTCATGTTTTATAGCATGGTTGTCAACTCTGTTAAGTGCTGTTATAGTGTACTTGTTTTATTTTCGTTTTCTCCATTTTTCTTGATTACTGTACTGTTTCCCGATGATTCCTAAAAGTTCTGATCTGTTGGTGATAGGGGTTCCCTGATTAATTGTTAATTATTAATGTCATGGATTGTGTTGTTACATGGTTATGCGTATAATCTTTTCAAAACATTGATGTCAAATAGTTTCCTTTTTAAATTAAGGCAAATCATCTTGGTATTATAATCGGCAAATTCATTCAGATTTACATTCCCAGTATTTTGGGTCAAGATTTGAATGTATGAACACATTTTGTAGTATAATTGCTGCTATTTTTAGTGTTCTAATATTGCTTTGATTTGTTGCATGCCACCTTTTTCCTGTTGGAATATGGAATTTGATATCTCTGTTATTATTTATTAACAGATGTATAACGAAGTTTTTTCTTACAGAGGCACTTGGCAGGAGCTAGAGTTCAAGGAATACAATTTCAATGCACTTGGACAACCCATGGAAGGTGGCCATCTGCATCCTTTGCTGAAGGCAAGCTCCAACTCATTCTTATTTTCACTATGCATATAAAATTTCTGATAATCTGTAAAACTGTCTGTCACATTGCATTTAAGTATATTGCCTTTTAGGCACATCATAAGATGACAACTTTTTGTTCAGTTAGAAAAGACGACGTGCACCACAAGACACATTGAATCATGTATAGTATATAATGAGATGTAGGCTAGAAGAGAGACATGTGAATTGAATTTATCTTTAATCCAGTTCCTGCCACCTTAAATTTTGCTCTTAGTAGGATGAATTAAGTTCATATGAAAATTTGGAACTGTTTATCAATAAGCAAGTATAAAGTTTTTTTCTTTTTTTTGGGACTTGACATTGACTTGGACTGGTTCGAATTTAATAACACAGTTAACTAAAAAACACAAACTAAAATTTTTTTAATGAAAAAAATATATTTTGAAGATTCCAAATAATCAGAGACAAAATATCCAAAGTCTGCTCATGTTTTTATCATGTAAGAGTGAATATATCAAAATGGCACTTAGTGCAAATGCAATAGATATCAGAAACAAAATACATAACCATTGAGGCTTTGAATGGCCTCTATAGTCCAAAAGACATGCTACAAGCTACTGGCCTACTACAAATCCCTGATCAACATGATCAATCATTAAACTCTTCATCATTGCTAGAAATGGGATCCTCAACATGAGCTACAAGATCATCATCTGGCATATTGTCTTTGGACTTGGTGTTAACTTGGACTCCTCGGGGACATCTGTAGCTGCAGTAATAGTGCTAAGGCTTAGGGTGCACTGCGGTGATGTTGATGGTTAACTCAGCCAAGTTTGAAGAGTCTAACAAACGTGGCTGGGTTGGACTGGTTTGGTAATGAACCGGCCCCTGAACTGAGCAGAGGGATGAGTTGACTTGGTTTGTGGTCAAGTCGGTTAACTTGGCTGAGTCCAAGTCTGACTCAGACAAGGTTAAAAACACCGGTCATATATTGATCCACTCTCTGGCATAGTTCTTATAATATTTGGGCTTTTTCTCTATTGAATCTTTGATTTATAAGCCTGAAAGCATGATATATCTAACCAGAGTCAATTGAACTTGGACATACTGACACTAGAAACCAGGCCTGTAACATTATTGACAACATATTTTTCTGTTGACTTATATTGGGATTGCCATTTCTTATAATCCTTCTTGAATTTTTCTTGTTTGAATAATTTGAATTTTTTTACATCCAAGTTGGATTGTTTGCAACAGGTGCGAGCACAATTTAGAGAAATCTTCCTAGAAATGGGGTAAGTGTTCAATGCATTATTAAGAAACTAATGACTTCCTTATTTCTTAGTTTTTTTCCTTTTGTATCCAGGTGTTGCTTCCTGCTTGGTACCCTATGATTTCGTTTTTCTATAATGTCTCACCTAGGTGCATTCTAATTTTTAATGTACAGAACCTATTTTTGAGCTTTTATATATGAAATAGTTTGCTTGTCTGTGCACTGAAACATTTTCCACCAACATGCAGATTCGAAGAGATGCCAACAAATAACTTTGTAGAGAGTAGGTAAGACAAGTCTAGCAGATCTGATTCCGATATCCAATGCTTAAGCTGAATATTCTTACCTGCAATGTTTATTATCTCAGTACATTGTACATTAATTAAAGTGCCACATATGAATTCAATTTGTAGATATAATTGGGAATTTGGCAGTATTATAGAAACAAGATCCTAGCAACTGCTGATATATTGTCACAGAAAAATAAATTTATAGTAGTTTTTCCTCTGTTTTGTACGCTTTATTATTTTTATTTAGCTAACACACTTGTCCTCAGATATGCCTAAGCTTTCTTTTCTGTAATTAGTTTGTTAAGATCAAGGACTAGCTTTATTACAGTAACTGCTAAAATAATAGTTATTATGAGAGATGCATCAGAAAGTGTGTTAGAAGATAAGATTTGCTTTGTCTGGAAGCAGTTATTGTTTGATATTCCAAAATGTTTTTTTACCTGGTTGAGTTTCAGACTTTTGTGCTTTGTATGTCTTGAAGTTGTCAAGACACACGAACAAGCCATCAAGTTCAATATTCTAATCCATCAGAAAGTTTTCACAAACTACAGCAATTATTGAGCCCCCCTCAAAAAGCCTGCATATTTCCTCTAATTGAGCTGGACTTTCACGTTTTAAGGTTTTTGCAAATTTTTCATGGTTTAATTTCACTTTCCTAATTATCTTGACATCGAAAGGCTCATTTTCAGTTTCTTAAAGTTAAAAGTTTATTAATTTGCTCTTTTGTGAGTTTTGAAGGACTTTTTACCACAAATTTTACTCTGCTGGTGAGGATTTTGTTGGCTAGAACTTAGAATATTTTTAAGACACTTCAATTTTGAATGGCCAATTATTTTGCTTCAGACTCTAGTGAAATCTTGGACATTGCAATGGCGAACTCCAGAGATTTGAGAATTTTTTGTTGTTTACTCTTTAGTATAATTATTTAGTTGTATTCAGCTTATTTATTATTACAAACTAAAAATTGCAGTGCGACCTTCCAGATGGTGCTTCTATGTTCAAAACCTTTCATAAATGAACCTGTATTGCGTCTCACCTAAGAGGATTCAGATTGGGAACCTGTTGATACAGAAATAACCAAATACCCAGAAACATTATGACAACTGGTTGAGCTAACACCTTGGGCTATCGTCCATCAATCTTGTGGCAGGCATCTTCTTGCCCCTAAATCAGTTCTACTCCCTTTCCTTATCCTACCCCATAACAATTATTTTTAAAGGCTATGCAAAATGTACCTGGTTTCCCAATCGAACAGGTTGAGGCCACCTTAACTAGCTTTTGGGAAACTATGTATTATTTTTGAGGAAAGTAATGATAAAAGATCGGCCAGCTTACAAAAAAAAGGCTATGCAGAACTAAACAAGTTTAATGTAGGACAAATGAGATAAAACACCAACAAATATAAGGATTGGAGATCTTGTATAGAAAATCCGAAAAACCAACATGATAGAGCAATCCTAACATAAAATTAATACTTTTCTGGAAATATAAGACATAATTAAAAAAATGATGTAAAATTGGATTGTGAAGGTTGTAATGGTAATTGTTAGCCCCAAAAAATTCCATCTGCAAAATAAAAAAGAGTCCAGCTACCTGTCTTGGTCCAGAGATGCCACTGCACACTGACGTTGTATCACTTGGGGTTTTTGCTTATAGTTTAAACTTTAAGGTATCAACTGACAATCAAACGTGGGTAAGTATGACCTCAAACGAACGGAAGAAGCTGCTGTGTGGAATAAAATCAAATATAAATCAGCAAGACAAAAAGAGGGCAGCAAGCATACAAAACTAGAACTAACTTTAAATGCAAAAATCACTAAGGATAAGCCTAAATGGGTGATAATGTCTTGCGTATCTGCACTATATCAAGATAGCATTGTTAAAAACACTAGAATTCAGGAAAACCTTCTAAAATTGAAGAACTGGGTACTGGTGTCTCATAATGGAGTTGATATGAATGAGAGAAAGTAAGTCGGGCAAACAAATAATTATTTGAATCCTACATGTCAATACCTAAAACAAGCATCTACAAAGATAAATAAAATTCTGACACTGTAAACATGAATATGGTTGCTAAGATTCTTCAACTTCTCCATGTCACACCGGATAGGGGACAATCTCAATAATTACTGTGGAGTCATCCAACAAATACCTGTGCTTTGATGCCAATGCTTAATCACAGCTTTCAACAAGAATAATGGAAGTAAGGAGGTGAAAAGAAGTAACTGATGGTCTTTGTCCCCTTCTTGTACAATGTTTTATAGAGAAGAAAAAGTGTAAGAATAGAGACAGATCAATAATAGGGATCCAAACCTAGCTTACAATCAAGAACAAAACAAGGCTCAATTGTCGTCATGAATTATCAAAAGGCCTCCATTATTCTGCCCCAACTCCACGAATAGCTCCAAACTCTAAGAATAGCTCCACAAAGCAAGCACTCGAAAGTAGGAAAGTGCGTGACGAAGTGAGAGAAGGAAAAAAAACATCTTTAGGGTTTACTTCCCTAGGATAATATATGTATTAACTTGTAGTAAGAGGCAAGCTAAAAATAGAAGATAACTTGTAAAATACACCCTGTAAATTAAATCTTATCCTCAAAGGGGGAGACAGCTCGTTATGTTGGAGACACCTCGTTACAGTGGAAATAATAGATAAGGCGCATAAGAAGGCAGAGGAACCTTTCTCGTTAAGTGCATTCTTAGCACTCTAAGAATAGAAATCTCCAAGGCAAAGAATCTTCATAAGTACCATTGACCTTGAACTAAAAGTCAACTCTTTTTAAGTGAAGTGATTTAGTGTAAGTGCCCTGAAGGGGGAGACACTTCCTTAGGGTGGAAGTAATAAACAAGGCCCATAAGAAGGCACAATAATCCTTCTCATGAAGTGCATGCTAGCACTCTAAGAATAGAAATCTCCGAGGCAAGGAATCTTCATAAATACCATTGAATCCAAGAGTGAATTTACACTGAAGTAGGGCACATTCTGCTGGGTCATAAATTGTAATGATGAGGCCCACCAATAAGCATGTCGAAGATACCTTGTAGGGATCTTAGGTCTAGGTCAACCACGCCAAAGATGGAACCTTCTAGGTTGGTGTGCCCTAGGTCTTCAAGAATACCAAGCCCATCTCAAGTGGGGCACACTTCGGAATGGATTTAAATTTGACCTTCATGCTATCCGCAATACTAGGTCACCCAAAATAGAACCAAAATTCCAAATATATGGAGTCTAAAAATAGAGAAAAGCTTCACTCTTTTATTGCCCTCAAATTTTGTCCCCCATGTGGTACTCAATATTGGTTATCCAAAAATGTGATTTTTTAAAAGATTCTCATAAACTTGCCTATCATGCTTGTGGCTCCACTGGGATCAATTCCATTCATCACAATAAAACATCTTCATCAGGGTGTTTTTTTTAGTAATAAGATTTCAATGTGAGGAAGTATGTTGTAAATAAGTGATGCTGCTTGTGCTTTTTCTCATAATGTTCAAGACACTTTTGTGGTTCTAGATGTATTTGGTAATGCTTTTGGATTCATTTTTTTAATGCTTTTGGCTTGCTCTACAACCCCCTCATCTAGCAAATTTGCATGTATCCTCAAACATGGGGTCTAGGCAGAGTGTAACACATGAGATCTTGAAAAAGTGGGGTGTTTGTCCTCCAATAAGCTATCAACATCAACATATTTAGAAGCATTATTAGTGATATATTGTAGTTTGTACAACATTTATCCCTTCTACTGCCTGAATTACTTCAACCAAAATATGAAATAATAAATGTGCATTCTTTAAATGAATGGATGGATCTATAGATTTAAAAAATGCAGTTCCTCATGGGCATGAACTAAGGAAATTGATTGTGGTGTATGACTTTCCATTAACGCATCCATTGGACATAACAGTACCTCTTGTTTTCCTACGTAAAACCCTTTATCGTGTTAAGTTATCATTTATATGTTTAACTTCGTTCTTTGAAAGTGCTCCCCTTAATGCATGGTGACTAAGGACATTTGAAACCCGAACTACATGAAATGTTTTTTTTTACCATGTAACAAAGCATCCCACTTGTTGAAAATGTAATTAGGTTTGATTTTCATAATTATCATTGTACTTATATCAATATGTATTTCATGTAAAAACAAAAAGAAGAAAAATAAATTTGTATTATTATTATTATTATTCTAGTTAAAGCATGTTCTTCATGCTTCTAGGGTTTATTGTGTCAAAAGAAAATTTGTCATGAGTCAATCTGCTGTACTTGAGCCAAGTCCCATTTGGACTTTTGTAAGAAAGAGGAAAAATAATTTTATTTGAGTCAAAAGAGTCAACACCCACAAGACCAAGTCGGCCTTGCCAAGACAAGTCGGCCCAAAAAGGCACCAATTTGACCTCCTGCATGTGTATATATAGAGAGCAGTTTGACCTCATCGTAGCACCAATTCACCAATTCGATTTCTGTGCAAGAGAAAGAAGAAAAACCAACAAAAAGTCCAAGGAAAAGAGAAAAAGTCAAAGGAGAGAGAAACTTGTGATTTCTGCCCTAGAATCTGCCACATGTGCGAAATTTCAAAGTGTTGCAGGGGCCAAAAATTCAGAGGTTTTTTCATATTTGAAAGGCGTTGACCAACTTTGACTTGGTTGGATTTGACTTGATTGAGGAAGGATTGAAGGAGGGTTGACTACATGTGGGAGGTTTTGGTCTTGGTTTTTGGGTCTTGGATTTCTCACTTTGGTCTGATTCTATAAAAAGAGAAGTTGGTTGAGTTTTACCACTTGTGGGGTTTTGCCCTAGCTTGGAGTCTATATCTTCGTGTTCTTTGTCTCCTGTGATCTTCATGGTTTTATGTTTCGGTATTTGTTTGATGAAGAGAACATAATAAAAGAAATAAGAAGCCAACAAACATTCACAAACAATTATCAAGTAATAGAAATCATCCTAATCTACAACCATATTGGTTTTTCAACATGTTATCAGAGCTAAGGTGAGGAGAAGGCATCTCTACAACAATCATACTAGACATTTACATCAACTACTTTGGAGGACATCATTTGCAAAGGGCATAAGAAAAAAGACTGAAAGACCATCATTCACTCTTGATGGAAATTGCTATAGCTGCTTTCTGTCTGTCTCTATCATTGAAGGTTCTTGTTCACTCATCATCCATCGTTGAAGGAGTCATCATAATAGCTTTGTACCAACCATCCTAGAAGATATCTCTATTGCAACCATCATTCAAGGACACCTATGAAGACTCTTGGAAGCATCAAAATCCTTGGAAGCATTATAATCATTCAACCACTCCACTCCTTTGACAAGTACTTTACTATACCACATGTCTCAATCTTCAAATCAAATGGCATCTTTTTGTAAGGAAGGCAACAAACTAGATGGGTCATCAAACTTCAAAGCTTGGAAGAAGAGAATAGATTTGGTTCTCATAGAAAATGAAGTCATGGATAGTATTCTAGGCAAAGTTTCAGAACTAGACAAGACTCAAGAATTGGCCAAGTACAATAAAGGAGAAATTAGGGCTCAAAAAAGTCTCATTGAGTCCATCAAAGATCACCTTATCCCCTTTGTTGCATATTTCGGCACATCAAAAGAAGTCTATGACAAATGGTAGAATTATACGTTGTCAATACTATAGGTCAGAAAATATCCTTAATGAATCAACTTTACAAAAAAAGGTTGTCAAAAGATGAAGACTTGGCCTTGTACCTTGTGAACATCTCAAAATTGAAAGATTAACTTCAAGGGCTTGGAGAAGTCATATCTGACTTAGAATTAACTACTTGCATACTCAGTGCTCTTCCTCTAGATTTGAGTAGTTATGTGACCAACATCTATTCAAGAAAAGATACTCCATCATTTGATGAACTATGGGATTTGTGTTCTAGAAGAAACAAGATTGAAAGCCAAGGATGACACTGAACCCAACAATGAACAAACTCAATCTTTTGCTATTAGGTCAAAGAAGAAGTTTGGAAGCGTTGAAAATACAACAACAACAACAATCGACTGTGTATAGACTGAGACATGTCCAAAGTACAGTTCTTTGATTGCTATTAATATGGACACTGTAAAAGGAATTGTCCCAAGGATCGTAAGAACAAGAAGAACAACAAGAGGTAAGAAAGAAGTGGAGCTCATATTGCAAAAGAAAATGAAGAACCTAAAAAGAAACCGAAGATTGAAGATCATAAGGACCTCTATTATTGAAGGACTTTACTACTACCAGGTCTACAAGCAATTTGTTTTCTCTTTTATTAGAATATGGGATTTACAAATTATGGCATCATGGAAAGAAGCATATAACATTGGAAGAATTACAATCTACATAGTCAGTTGCATCTTATTACAAAAGGTTGGAAGCAATCATCTAATCATCTAGCAAACAAGAATAGAAGGATTTAGGCAGTCAAGCACTTTACAGTTAGTACAACAATTGCAGTTTTATCATGATGATCTAGAAGTAGTCATTTAGTAGAAAAGGGACTATAAGGATCTACTATAGAAGCATAATCATTAGCAAGATCAAGTTTCTACACTATAGAAGTTTCTTCAGTGTAAGGAAGAATCATAGTAACATGGTAGAAGTATATTCCACTAGAAGAATATGAATGCAACATCAAAGCAATCTAGATGGATGCAGGTATGGAGATAGTCTAGTAGCAACATGAAAAGAAGCATTTCTCATCATAAAGAAGGGATCTCATCATTCATGGACATCATCTTCAAAGAAGGTTAAAATAGTAGTTCGCTCAAAATAAATCAACAAAATGGCAGCACGAAAGGAAGAAGTATGCCTATCTTAGAAAAAGTTCATTAGATATATGAAGATTCATATCTTTAGAGAGTATCGAGGGAAGAGTAGGATAAAAAATATACTTAGAGAATAAGCATGATATGTTTTGGAAAAACAAGACTCTTCCATACGGTTGTTTGATATATAGCAACATAACAGATTGGTAGAACAAATGATACCACTAATTGATCAACATAATTTCTTGAAAAAGTATGGAAGTTATGTTGACTTCAGAGGGAGATAAAAGCATGGACTGACTTGTTTTGGCAACTCTGATAATGAGGAATGACATCATAATGTTTGGGATCATAGTTTTAAAACTTAGACTTAGACTCGGAACCGACTGAGGGTCAACTTTGACTTTGTATCGACTTGGACTAGTTGATTCCAATGACTCGGTTTTTGTAAAAAGTACATTCAATATTTAATTTTAATGAAAATTTATATTTATAAAGATTTTCATTCATGTTTCCAAACTCAAAGCATTAGAATAATAGAGAGAAGACAACACTTGATCAAAGCATGTCATGAATATATCTATTATATCAGAATGGCACTAAGTGCACTATCTAATACATGTAATATATAGAGATCAGAACAAAAACACATAATCAATGCTGCTCCAAAAACCAACTCCAACTGCTCACAAACTCCTCACAAATGCTCACATAAATGCAATGAGATAGTTGTGAGGAAACATGAGGGGTTTAGGTCACCTTTGTAGGAGTGGGAGAAGGGTAGAGTGGGTTAGGAAATAGTTTAAACAAAAAAAATTGATTTCAAGTCCGCCCAACCCGCCTCTTTTCCCGCCACCAATACTGACTGGTTTAAGTCGGGCTCGGTCAAATCGGAGACCATCTCGGTTGGTTCAATAATGGACTGGTTGTCGGACTGGATAATTGACCTAGTTGATTCGGGCAGGGGTATGGCCCAGTCAACCAGGCCGATTCCGAGTCAGACCGACTTAGTTTTAAAACTAGGCTTGGGATATGGTATGACTTCCTAGAAGAATATACAGGAGAAGTGTGTACACTATAAAGGCAGGAAAGGCAGCAAATTGATACAGGAAGTCCTGAGATAGTTTGTTGATCACTTGATGATATGATGGGTTCGATATTGGTCTAGAAGAAGTTCACCCTCCTCAGTTGAAAAGAGGAAGCTATAATTGGCTCTACACTGATTGGTTTGATAGGTACTATCACTGACAGAGATATTACTACTCATTAGTGGAAACTGATATAATCTCTTGAAAAAGGGATGAAGGAAAATCTTTGTCACGAAGAAAGAGTATGTGAAGGCTTGTGTGATTAACATTGATGGCTCCATAAGATGTTCTAATGAACTACTTGATGACATGTTAGAGCTACATAAAGATTGACAAAGATCTAGGAAGGTCGAAGCTTGTTATGATATGATGCAAGAAAGAAGCCCAACAACTATAGTAGATCTCCATAGAAGAACATGTATCTGATACTTTGATGAGTAATTTTTAGACAAGCTTAAGCTTGTGGTTGTTTCTCCCTGTTTGAGAGGGAGTGAGGATTTCCTCCCTAGTTGAGAGGGAGTGAGGATTTCCTCCCAGGTTGAGAGGGAGTGATGGTGGACACCATATTCTCCATGTGTCATGCACTATGGCCAGGGCATTGGTATGGAGAATGGAAGATTGGATAAACATAGGGGACTGATACTCCTTGAGGAATGGTATCCAAGATAGAAGTAGTCCTGATGACCGATACTCTTTAAGGATTGGGAATCCAAGATAAGAGTAGTCTTGAGGATCGATATTCTTTGAGGATGAGGTGATATCCAAGATAAGAATAATCTTTTAAGGACATACCAGGTGAACATTCGGATGGGGTATGTGCCTTGAGAGGCGGTGGTGGTGTCCAAATGTATGCCTTCCAACATTGTGCTCTAATCTAATGCAAAGTTAGAGCTTCTCAGTCAAGGCCTTGCTATTTGGTAATTGACAAGGCTAGTTATGATGATGCTTATCGATCCGAACTCTTCTTATGAGAATATTTAAATTTGAGAGTATCCTTTTATCCCATTATGTAATTATCAATGTTGATAATATCGACAATATTTCGCGAAATATCGAGAATATCGCACGATTTTCAGGCAAACGATATTTTAGCAGGTAAATATCGCGATATTTTAAGATTTGAAAAAATCACGATATTTTGAAAATCTTTGCTAAATATGCCATATTTTGAAAATCTCGGCTAAATATCATTATTGCTTTATAAGTTTAAAAAATCTGAAAAAATGATATTTTATGTTTGTCGATATTTTCTCGATATTTTTGCCGATGTTGCTGAAAATATGTTTTGAGAATTGTCACCGATATTTTGCCGAGAACTATATTATCAGCACTAGTAATTATGAATACCTCCCTAGTAAGAGGGATTGTTGAAATTGTAATTATCGGTCATCATAACTATCATTGTATTTGTATCAATATGTATTTCATGTAAAAACAAAAAGAAGAAAAATAAATTTGTATTATTATTATTATTTTTCTAGTTAAAGCATGTTTTTCATGCTTCTAGGGCTTATTGAGTCAAAAGAAACATGAATCAATCTACTGTACTTGAGTCATGTCCCATTTGGAATTTTATAAGAAAGAGGAAAAATAATTTTATTTGAGTCAAAAGAGTCAATTTGTCGTCCACAAGATCAAGTTGGCCCAAAAAGGCACCAACTTGATCTCCTGGATGTATATATATTATATATAGAGAGCAGTTCGAACTCATTGTAGCATCAATTCACCAATTTGATTTGTGTGCAAGAGAAAGAAGAAAAATCAGAAAAAAGTCCAAGGAAGAAGAGCAAAAGTCAAAGGAG
This sequence comes from Pinus taeda, assembly GCA_000404065.3. NCBI lineage: Eukaryota > Viridiplantae > Streptophyta > Pinopsida > Pinales > Pinaceae > Pinus > Pinus taeda. The sequence goes on from APFE031333430.1 coordinate 167,399, forward strand.
AGAGAGCGAATGTCAAAGGAGAGAGAAACTTGTGATTTCTGCCCTAGAATCTGCCACACGTGCGGAATTTCAGACTGTTGCAGCGGCCAAAAATTTCAGATCTGTTGCAGGGGTCAGAAATTCAGAGTTTGATCATATTTGAAAGGCGTTGACCAACTTTGACTTGGTTGGATTTGACTTGCTTGAAGGATTAAAGGAGTGTTGACTTGGATCTTGTGGGAGGTCCTGGATTTCTCACTTTGATCTGATTCTATAAGAAGAGAAGTTGGTTGGGTTTTCCCCCTTGTGGGGTTTTTCCCTGGCTTGGAGCCTATATCTTTGTGTTCTTTGTCTCCTGTGATCTTCATGGATTTATGTTTTGGTAATTGTTTGATGAAGAGAACATAATCCAAGAAATAAGAGGCCAACAAACATTCACAAGAAATTATCAAGTAAGAAAATTGATCCTAATCTACAAGCATATTCATTTCTCAACCCCACCCTCTAGCCTATAGGCAAGGGTAAGATATTCTTCAGGGCTCAAGGCTGATCAACAACAAGGCTCAAAGCCATTACAGCAATATATTGAATATGAGCTCAAGATGTCACTTGTGGGAATTGGATGTAGGTGGGGAGGATAACAATCATTTCTCCCAACTACCCGAGATAACCGCAATTGACAAACTACATGAAATGTTATGGACACCGAGTTTATAATCTGAATATTGCAATTATTATATATATATATATATATATATATATATATAGGAATGCTTTGTAATGTTGTACAGTCCAGAGCATAGTGAATAGTCTTCATTTGCACTGGTTGGTTTCAGGCATCCAATAGATAGATAGAGAGGATTGAAAGGATGTGCTTCAACTTTCCTCCTAAGAGGTCACAGGTTCAAATCCAGAGGGTGTTAAGAGTATGTACACCTCCATAGACTTCAGCAGTCAAATAGCTGTGTGGAGTCGGGTCCATTTTCCCACATGGCACAAACAAAGGGGACCAGTTTGGGTGTCAAATGCCATCATTTTGCAATCTGGGTTTAGTAGGGACATTTGAGGATGCCAAGTCCATTTATGCACCATTTCTTCTCATCAAATCTAAAATTTTGATTTCGGCAAAGATTGCTTGATCGGGTTTTGGTGATTACAAATCGGAAAAGATCTAAATTGCAGAATATTCAGCCTTCTTTTATATCTATGTCTACATATATAAAATCAAATGATGAATGACTGATTATATAATAGCTTCGTGATGGGCTGTATATACCCATTGAAGAGTCACGAGGTAAAAGGTTATCATGATGAGTTGTAACTCTTCGTTTGTTTATTATTATTATTCATTATATGTTATGGCATCTAACATAGGTTGCTGATACAAAAAGTGGACAACATTGAATAGAATATCTGAATCATAGCACCAGCTATACATGTGCAGAAAATTTGCATCATTTTATTGCTTCCTCCATTTGCTACCAATTGTGAGCTAAGAACCCTTGGTGGTGCAGCTTGCAAAAATCCCATCAGTTTTCTTCCTCTTTGATGTGGTGTATGTTATTAAGCGAAGTTAGAAGGATAAATATAAAAAGTGATCCATACAAGGTTAAGTGGAGTAGGCTTCATAACCACTATTCCACTTCCACTTTCACGTATATGAGAATCTCTCCACTTACATATATCTCATCCTTGACCTCTCTGGCCTTGGCTTTATCCGCATGAACAACTTAAACAAAAGCATGCGTTTGGGCTCTTGTATGCTTGCTAAGTTCAGCTTGTGTGTAACCCTGATTTCCTTATGACGATTGTTGCATACAAATTTCCTATTAATCAATTTGCAGTGGTTCCATATAGGGTCTCTTGTATCCTTGGGAGCCATGATAATGTTTGTACCAATGACATTAAATCTTCAAATAGAAATATACCCCCATGAGAGTGTTTGCCAAAAATAAATCAACAAATTTATAAAGACAATAAGGGCTTGCATTTTTTTTATACTTTCGAATGGGAACGAGGATCCAGTTTCAAATTTTCTCCAAGCTTGTATATGATATGTAGAGTGCTGATTTAGATTCTTTATCTACTGAAATTGGCCCACAGATATCTCCAAAACAACTGCATTCTTGCTCCAAATCAATTCTCTTTGCTTCCGCTCCGAAATCTTCAAATGCTCACAAACTCTCATTAAGAAATGTGCAAGGCAGGTAGAGCATGGCTTATTTTAAAAAAGGTAATATTAGGGTTAGGGGGAGGGTGTTACACTTTTTATGGTTTTTCTTTTTGAGTTCTGTGTTTTTTGGGGTTGCGGGTTAGGTTGGTGCTGCAATGGGGTTTGAACTATCTGCTTCAATAAAGAACTGGTCCAGAACTAATTCGGAGTCTGAACTGGGTTGGGAAAGCTAATATTGTTCTAAACTGACTTAGCTGAAGTCGAATCGGTCAGTTTTCACTGTTATGATTGGAGTAAATGGGCATCTAATTGGTGCCCTAGCTCAACGTTGATAAATATTGTCACACTGTACCTCATTTTTGTTGACTTGGTCAGTCATTTCAAACCCATAGTATTGTTCTGGCCACAAAATTGTAAATGGGTTCCATATACTCCTAATTCTATTCAGAATCTTGAAATGTGATGTAACAAATGGTGGGTGAGTTGTGATTATGTGGCTGAATATTGCGTGTACATATTTATATGTAGTTTTCACCTTTTATTTTTTTTCAACTCAATGTTTGCATTGTGCTTCCTATGATATTCTATTTGGCTTAATACATAATGATTTATATTTGCTTACTTTTGATGGTTCTGACATGTTATTTTGTCACGTGGCGTGTTATTTATGTATGTAGCAGTCTTTACTTTATGCATGCATGACATCTTGAGTCATAGATGGATGATACCCTGGGGTGTTTGATTTAGTCTGAGATACAATGTAGAGACAGATGGTCATGATGGGGTTTGGGGTTCATGATAGTCATACAAGTAACAAAACATTGTAACTGGTGGAAAATGGTAGTTGACTATTGATATCATGTACCATGATGGATTAAATAAATCTCTTTTTGGAATCCATGCCTTTGGGTGTGTAAGACATTGTGCTTACTAGCCTTTGTCACACAGGGAATAACTGGAATCCAATTAGGTCTAGAAGCTATAAATAAATTCATCCGGTACACTTTATTTGTTCCATTCTTGTCGTATGGATGAAGAGTGATGGGGTTTGGGGTTCATGAGAGTCATACAAGTAACAAAACATTGTAGCTGGTGGAAAATGGTAGTTGACTATTGATATCATGTACCACGATGGATTAAATAAATCTCTTTTTGGAATCCATGCCTTTGGGTGTGTAAGACATTGTGCTTACTAGCCTTTGTCACACAGGGAATAACTGGAATTCAATTAGGTCTAGAAGCTATAAATAAATTCACCCAGTACACTTTATTTGTTCATTTCTTGTTGTATGGAGGAAGAGTGAAGGGCTTATTAGCACTAAGAGAGACTTTATGTGCTTTGGGTCTTGTTTGAAGTGGATCTAGGTTTAGCCCACGCTTTGGGGGTAACAAAATAATAGGATGCATGGCTTGTGGATGGGTCTTGAGATAAGATAAGATGATTTTATTATGTGCACAGGTGACCCATAGAACAGGGCAATGGGACTAGAAAATACAACAATTCACAAACATAATATGGGAGTGCCAAGGCTACAAGATAGAGAAATACAACTATAATATAAATGGATACAAGTAAAAGATGGAAGAAAAGAAAGTGAGAAATACTGACCCAAGAGCTTAAACCTTATAAAAGAGATGAGCACTACAACATTAGATAGAGGTAGATTTAAAGGAGGGAGCATAGCCACTTTTTTCTTATCAATCACTATGGAGGTATTATTGCATTTGTTGATAATGTCTTTGAGGGAGTAGTTGTGGTTGAGAGGGCCTGGTTGGTTAATCATAGGAGTGTGGTAGTAGTCAGTTGAATCTCTATAGCTGTAGTATGAGGGAAGATTGTCCTCTAATAGAGAAAAATAATTTTGTTTATTTATTCTAAAATCTTACTATTACATTGATTTGGGTTTTCATTCAATCTTGATCAAGCAAATTGAGAGCTTGAACTTTTGTTTTTTGACAATTAAAAAACAGCTATGCACTAATTTTTCTCCACGTTATATTCACTAAAGCTAGCTTATTGATATTATCTAGTTAATGTAAAAAGTCCTCCTTCGTTTCCCTTTGCTCATCCTTTAGAGCTTTATAGTCACTGACCAACCTTCCTGTGTTTTCTCCCACTTCATATAATTTTGTTAGTGCTTTCTTCCCGAATGTGCTCTGCTCTTCTATAAGGATATGCTGCTTGCCTTTGATATCATTTAAATAACTGTTTCTCCTTGCCTAAATCTCCAATGCTCACTCCCTTCATTAATGTGTACCTTAGCATATTGATCATTGCTTTAAAGTTTTTGAATTTTTCACTCCATTTCAACAAGACATGATTTTTCATCCCACATTTCTTTTTCCACAATGAGGATGTCTCATTTGCTGTTTATGTGACCAAGGTCCTCACAACCAATTTCACTTTATTCCCTGCACTTCAATCTGATCTTCAACACCAACCTCAACTCCTGGAGATGTCTCATTTGCTGTTTATGTGACCAAGGTCCTCACAACCAATTTCACTTTATTCCCTGCACTTCAATCTGCTCTTCAACACCCACCTCAACTCCTGGAGCCTTACTTATCTCCTTTGCCTCTGTTTTAATTTCGTCTACTCTCTTAGAATTTATTGCCTTAAGCTGCAAACATTATTCCTTATAATGCTGCTGTGAATTTTCATATAGCATCTTTGTGAAGACAGTACGCCACTCCTTTTGGTGTGTCACAGCCATCAACCAAAATTCTGTTAAAACCCTTTCCCATGTGTGGCCCGGCGAAAAAGCTATAGTTTAATTGTCCAGTTGATAATGATTTTTGGTCCAGTCTTTCCAATCGTGGTGCCTAATTAACTTAGTTTAATTCTTCTAATACTTCTAATTTCTTTAAACATGCTGGCCATCTACCTTTTTTTGGTGAGATCCTGCACAAACCCCTTTCTGTTTGTCCAGTCTTATGTCATAAATATGATTACTTACATTGAATCCGAATCAACCATGAATGCCAACTAGCTGAAATTCAAACAAAAACATCCAGACTTTTACAGAGTTGTCAACTCAATGCTGTTATTAGTTGGTTCCAAATTTGAATCAGTTATTCTAGCACTACGTTCCCATGCCGTCTTTGATTATTCCTCCTTCCCAAGCCTTTCCTAGTCTTCCTTTTGCATCCCTTTCAAACTTTATCCAAAACCATTCTAATGGAATCTTAGGAATGTTTAGGACCTTCAGGCTTTATAGGTTGTGGCTTATCACTTATAGACTGCATTTCGATAGTGCTTTTGTTATGAACATTGTTAATTGATAGATTGATTTTATTTTCTGACAATAGCTGTGCAAATTATTTCATTGTGCTATGAATATGATTATGAGTGTATAATGGAGCCATTTTGTTTGATTTGCTTTTGTGCCTATTGCAGTTTTTGGAACTTTGATGCTCTTTTCCAACCACAGCAACATCCTGCTCGAGATTCACATGATACTTTTTTCTTAAAAGGTTATTTATTTTAGTTTTCTTTAGGTGAATTCATTTAGTTACCTGCTTATGTAATTTTAGTTCCAAATGCATATTAATATGGGACACCTTAAGATGCAAAGCACCATCAAGATAGTTCTTGGCTAATGGAAACGGGATATGTTAATGTGGAAATCTGTATCAACATAGTTTTTGGCTAATGGTTCCTGAGCATTTGCAGTTCCTGCATATACTCAAACATTACCTGAGGATGATTTAGTTACCTGCTTATGTGATTTTAATACCAAATGCATATTAATATGGGACATCTTAAGATGCAAAGCACAATCAAGATAGTTCTTGGCTAATGGATATGGGATATGTTAATGTGGAAAACTGTATCAACATAGTTTTTGGCTAATGGTTGGAGCATTTGCAGTTCCTGCATATACTCAAACATTACCTGAGGATTATTTACAGAGGGTGCAAAAAGTACACGAATCTGGTGGCTATGGATCTAGAGGGTAAGTTCCAAAACATGGTGGAATTATGAAATATGCTATTTGATTTTGTTTTCTATTTAGCTTTCATAATGCTCCTAAGCATCTAATCTTATAATTTTTCTCGTTTGTAGATATGGGTACGATTGGAAAAGGGAGGAAGCTGAAAAGAATTTACTGCGCACCCATACGACAGCTGTTTCGTCTAGAATGCTTTATGCACTGGCTCAGGTGCTTTATACTTATTTAGTATTTCAATGCTGCCCTTTTTATATTTTAGCGCTATTTAGTACTAATATGGTTGAATCTAGTTTATAAAAGATAATTATTAGAGTGATTTATTCATATGCAAATAATAAATAGAAAATAAATTGTATAGGTACTGTGTAGGTTGTTTGGAACACATACTATATTTAATCTACCAGAATGAGCTGGCCTTCTTCATGCTCTTTGATAACATTAGTAGTAGGGAATTATAGCAGCTTTAGAAAGAAAAGACATAATCTTTGAAAGAATGTGCGTTAGTGTGGTCAAGCTCAGGAAATCCACTTAGCTGCTAAGTAAGGGAGCAGTGAATATATGGCAACGCCTTTAGACAGATACCAGAAAACTAAAATTGGCAGTGTTGTCTTTTCTCATTTATTCTTTACTGTGCACTGCTTTTCCTGGCTAACATTTTGCGCTTCTTTCTCTTAGCTTTCGAATTGGTTTGTCATAGGATTTTAGTTACCTTCTGATTATAGGTTTATGTTTTCATTTAATTCATATATATGTATATATGCATAATTAAGTTGGATGAAATGTCCAAATATGTATTAATATCAGAAATGGGAATGCCTAGTAATGCTGCTGCCCCCGATACACTACCACTCCTTCTGCTGCCAAAACTGGAATGTCAGGGAACACATGATATATATCTCATAGGATTTTAAATACCTTCCTATTATAGGTTTTCATTTTCAATTTTTTATTTAATTCATATATATGTATTTATACATAACTAAGTTGTACGAAATGCCGAAACATGTACTAGTTTCAGAAACGGGAACACCTAGATATCAGTGTGCCAACAAACCCTCGCCCCCCCCACCCACAAAAAAAAGAAAAAATATTCAGGGGACACATGATAATTTGTTAAAATTGGCAACTACGGCCAAATTCCATGTGGGTCATCTTATTTATGGCAGCTGATATTTTTCTTGGATCCCTCTCATCGAGAGGTGTAGGATTGATCTAAAGATCATCCGATTCCGATAAGTATTCATGGAGTTATGAATTTATTTGTGTTATAAGATAATTCGTCAAGGTTGGCCAGCAACCAAATAAACCCCACACGTGCTCAACGTTTTAGTATATAGTCATTTCACACACACACTTCTATCCTGATTTCTCTCCACTTGTCTTGGGTTTGAGTGGAAAAGAAATCTAGGAGTGGAAGCCCTAGACGTTGGAGGATAAGAGGCTGCCCTAGCCGCAGTCAAGAAGAAATATGCTGCCCTAATCTAGAAGACACAGTCAAGTGAGTAGCTCTAATGCTACAGGGAGGACAGCCCTAGTATCTACGTAGTCAAGTGAGAAGCCCTTACACTACAAGGAGGACAACCCTAGTATCTACACAGTCCAGAAGATAGCCGAGTTTGTGGACAGCCCTAGTATCTGATCACTGTTTTGGGTGCAGACTTTAGAGAAGAAGAGCCGCAGCTCTTAGCCACATTGCAGGGTGTGGGAAGGATGGCTTGAGGACTGTTTTGTGACACGTTGGAGCAGTCCTACCTTGCTAATCAAGCCGCAGATTAAAGGTGAGTTTTGTGCATGTTTTTGAGGTGCATATCTCTGTGTATAGGGCCGCAGTAAGGGACTACTACAACAGCTGTTGGGAGGTGAAAGTTAGATCGTCGAGAGGCCTAGAAAGGCCCTCTAAACCAAGCTGCAGTCATCTCTAAGGGACAACATAAGGAGACAGCGTGGAGTGTTGTGATAGGAGCAACTGCTGTAGGTGACAGCGGATCTATTAAGGGTTAGTTTAGGGCTGTTTTCTAGGCACAGTTAAGAGCAGGAAAGGCAAGCAGATAGGCTGACGAGAATAGGAGCAATACGCTGCTGTTTGTGGACTGATAGCCGGGTCTGTAAGCGCTGCCAGATGCCCTAACCAGTCACCATATAAGCAGCAATGAAGGCAGCATTGGAACAACAGTGTTGTGGACACAAGTGCTTGTAAATGGGACAGCTAGGAGCTTGGTGGAGCCAAGATGCATGGGACAGCAAGGTGACATAGTGCTACTAAGATGCATGGGACAGCAACAAGGTATGTTAAGACATATGGGACAGCAGCATGGAATGGCCATGTCACTAACAGTAGGACAACATTATGCTAAATAGGACAACTGGCTACATGGTGCTGCTAACTAGTGCAGCAAAGTAAATGGGATAGCAAGGTGACTAGTGCAGCAAAGATGCATGGGACAACAGGCTACATAGTGCTGCAAAGATGCATGGGACAGCAGGTTACATAGCGCTGCAAAAATGCATGGGACAGCAAGCAAACTTGGAATGAATAGTGGGACAGCTGTATGCCTCATAGGACAGCAGTGACTAGCATGGTACAACAATGGACAGCAGTGCAGCATCAGGTGCAGCAGTATGAAGTGTACAGCATGGTCATGAGGTCGAGCATTGTGATGATGGGTGTAGCATGGTGCAGCACGGTGAGGTACAACATTGTGACGAGATGCAGCACAATGATAGGTGGAGTCACCTTGGAGAATCAGTTGAAGCAGCATGTCTTCAACTGATCTCATGTATCATCTTCTTAAGTTGTTAAAATTGGCAACTAGGGCCAAAATCCATGTGGGTCATCATATTTATGGCCACTGATATCTTTCTCGGATCCCTCTCATTCAGAGGTGTAGGATTGATCTAAAGATCATCCGATTCCGATAAGTATTCATGGAGTTATGAATTTATTTGTGTTATAAGACAGTTCATCAAGGTCGGCCAGCAACCAAATAAACTCCACATGTGCTCAACGTTTTAGTATAAAAGGAGATGACTTGAGAGTCATTTCAACACTCACTTCTATCTTGATTTCTCTCCACTTGTCTTGGGTTTTAGTGGAAGAGAAATCTAGATTGGAAGCCCTAGACGTTGGAGGAAAGAAGACTAAGGGAGTTGCCTTAGAGATGATGCCCTAGCAAGGAAAACGCAATCCTAAAGGATGTCTAGCCGCAGTTTGCCCTAATTCAAGAAGATGCAGACATGTTGTGAAGGAGATAGCCCTAAGTTGGAGGCAAGGGAACTCTGTCTTAGCTACAACAAAGGAGAGCTGAACAACGTGGTTATAGAGGCTTGTTTGGAGGGCCGAGTTAAGGGCCGAGACAAGGAAAGGCTGTTGCAGCTTGCGTGGAGGAGTTCTTAGGTGCCCAACACTTGGTAAGGGCGGTGTAGACTGCTGTGGGTATGTCGCAGCCCTACGAATTGTTTGGAGGGCAATGTATGGTGGTTTGAGTGGCCCTACGAACTGTTTGGAGGGCAACCTATGGTGGTTTGAGTGGGTTGTAGGTGGTAGCGGAGGTCTGTGGTAGGCCGTAGGCCTAGCCACTCCAAAACAAGACAACGTGAAGGTGTATTGGGGGTAGTCTATGCCCAGAACAACAACGATGGGAGCCACCACTTCGCCAAGGGTAAGCCGCAGTCAAGAAGAGCTGTTTTAGTAGCTGATCAAGGGTTATTACAGCAGGCAAATAAGCCCTAACCAGTCACAAACATAGCAACAATGGTTCATGGTGGATACATGGACAACGAGTACATGAAGCATAAGGCACAACAATGCTTACAGTGGGACAACAGTGTTGTTGTACATAGTAGCAATGGTTCATGGTGGATACATGGACAACAAGTACATGAAGCACAAGGCGCAACAATGCTTACAGTGGGACAACAATTTTGCTGTACATAGCAGGAATGGTTCATGGTGGATACTTGGGACATCAAGTACATGATGCAGCAATGATACTTGGGTCAGCAATGGTACTTGGTGCAGCAAGTACATGGAGCAGTAATGCATAACATAGCTCAGCAAAGTACAACAATACAATGATGGGTACAGTCATGATTTGTGCAGCATGATGCAACACAATGAGATGTAGCATGTTGATGAAGTGCAGCATAATGATAGGTGCAACATGGTCATGGAGTCATCTGGGAGAATCAGTTGAAGCAGCATGTCTTCAACTGAGTTCAACTACGTTATGCCTCCAGTTGCATGTATAAGTTTGCAAGGTAGCGATTGCAATCCCAATTTCACAGTTTTGAGCTTGTGACCCTAGAATCAGTGCCACCTTTTCAGGGCTTGTTTTTAGGCCACTGCCCAAAACTTAATGAGACTTTATAGAATGATAAAAATCATTAAGACAAAGCCATTAATACAAAACTTGATCAAGGACTTGACCTAATCAGGCCTAGTCATTTCGTCAAACATATTGAGAACATGAAATTCTACGGGTCATGAATGCATATTTGAACATAACGGTCTGATACTTATCTGAGAATCATCAAGAAGGTTTAATGCCCTGTCATAATAGCTACAATAATATCCATTAGCTCATGCATTCATTAACTATTCATAAAGAAATCAAATATATAGAGAGCCATACCTAGAACCTATTATAAAACCATGCTTATAACCAACATATAACTAGAATAATAACAATGATAGAACAACCATCAAAGCCACATAATAGCAAGTATAATTACTCTTGAATCACAAGAGGAAAATAACTCTTATTAACATATGCAAAAGCCAACCAAGTCAGGGACTTCCATGTACCACCCGACTATAGATTGAGTTGAAGCAAAATTTTCTTTCAGCCAATCACCCGTGTGCAATATTCGAAGCTTGAATGTGGGACTCAAGACCAAATCTACCAGGGATTTCAGAGATCAAACCACCTCCATTCTCAGGCTTTATCGTAATCTCGCCAAAACTGGTCAAGGGATTCCTAGGCCCAAACGAGGGTATAAACAACCAAGCTTTACTGCAATCCCGCTATTATTGGCCAAGGGATTCCTAGGCCCAATACAAGAACATACACTACTAGGCTTTACCACAATCCCGCCAAAACCGATCAAGGGATCACTAGGCCTAAAAAAGCTTGGATGCCTCTGGATTTCTTCACCAATACCTTGAGGAATTTGCCTGTCTCCACCTTCAAGATTTACCGCAATCCCGCTAAAACCAATAAAGGGATTCCTAGGCCCTTGGGAATTTTTCTTGAGACCACCTCACTTGGTTATAAAAACCATCCGACAATCCAAAGCTCAACCAAGTAAAAGAACCCCATCACACCATGGCTAGCCGGAAATAGCAAGGCAAGGCTGAAATCACTGTCACACCTGGAAAAACCCATGCCAATGACAAGGGAACCAAATACATACATGCATGTATCATGCATCCATAAACCAACTAGGAAATAACACATGCAACCTGTTACCTGCAAGCAACGTCACATGGTTCGAGTTCAAATTCGAATTCGATTACAATTAAGTTTGATTCGAGTTCGAATTTTTAGATGAGGTTCGTATGAGGTTCGCCATTAGATTCGTTCATGTATATAATTATAATTATATATATATAGATAATTAAAATTACATAAATTCTTTATATTCATTTATAATATATATATATTTATAATTTAATCATATATTATACCAATAAATTTATAACTTTCAAATTCCAACGCGCTGCGTCATGAAACCTATAAGTAGGCTTAAAATCATAACTAACAAAACTGATTCGGAAAAGCACGCATTGTGGAATAACGTATGGGCTAATTAATGCTAAATTCTACTACAAATTTTGGTTCAGCCATTTTATCTTAGCGCGGTTAAGGTTCATACAACGAAGAATTGGTTTATGTTCTTTCTTTTTCTTGAAAGGAAAGCTTCCATGGACACAAACATTTTGTTATAATTTCTCTCAAGAACTAAATCAACTAAATAAAGAATTGGCATATCAAGGTGATGACAGACTTAAACGCCCAGAATTTAACTTCTAAAAAAAATGTCAGGTGAGAAATGTCCCAGCAGGACTTGATCCCTTGCGGCAGAGGTGCGAAGCCATCCTTCATTAAAATGTTTCGGTAAACAAGGCCGACAAAAGGCTCGCCGATCTGCGCTTTCTTTCCCTCTTCGATCTTCTCCACAAAATTCTAAGTCTCCTCCATACTTCAAGAAGCGATCTCCCTGCTCCTTCGCGTCTGCTATCTATTAAATTTTTGCTTAGAAATTGTGGATCCACGGGAACACTATCCGTAACCTCAACGCAACAGAATAAAGTCGAACCTTCTCGAACCTAAACGAACTTAATTTTTTTTTTTGAAATTCGCCGGATTTCGTACCTCATTGTTTAGGTTCGATGAACCCTGTGACAATCCCTGCAAGTATTCTTGCTGAAGCTGCTTGATCCAATTTTCCTTGATTGTCCCTTACTTTCCCTTGCTTTCTTTCCCAAATGCTAGAGAGCTCCAAGAATGTTCTAAGTGTGCAAGAGTATGAGAGAGAGTGAGAATAGAAGATAGCTCCAAGCTACAACTGACAAAAGCTATAAACCTAAGTCATAGGACACGTCCCTCAGGGTCTCGTGTCCCGTATTTTACGTGTCGGACACGAAATGTGCCCTAAAATGTGTCGAAAACGTTTTTCTTCGTATCCTCCAATTGAGACATGTTTTGGACGTGGCGAAAACGTGCCCTAACGTTTTGGTTCTTAGGACACGCATCCCATGAAAAGTGACATTTAAAACCTGCAACATGGTTATTTTTGGGTTTTATTTTGACAATGTTCGTCACTAAAGTCGAATTTTCTCACTGTCAAAATCAAATTTGTTGTGCAGTGAGAGGAATTCCATCATATTCGAGCACAATGGTCACAACTTCACATCAACCTGGACCTGGAGATGCAAGAGACGAGCTCTTGCGTGCTTTGATGAGAGTTTGGAGCACTTAAATTTATTGTAAGTTGTGTTATAGCTTACGAAGCTTAACTTAATTATACACTAGTGACCGCGTATAGATCGTGTGTTGAAATAACAAACCTAGCTCCCTGTCATGTGCTCATTAACGCTCGATTAACGCTTTGGTCAACAATGAAGTTTGAACACATAATTTATAGTTCATAAACTACCTTATGTGAAGTTTCAACATGATCAAAGTTGTTTGAGGTTAATAACAAAAGTTATAACATGAACAATGAACATTGAACTGTGAACATCATTGATGTAGTAAATTAATAAACTAACTAGTAAATTACTAAATACTATAGTAAATAATGTATACTAAATACTAAATAGATATCATCATGCTTCATATCTATATGGATCAAGCACTATATTTCAGTATTTTTTTGATATATATATATATAAAAAATGTGTCCCTCGTGTCTTGTTTTCGGGGTTGCTGTGTCTCGTGTCAAATACTTGTATTTACGTGTCCTTCGTGTCTCGTGTCCTTGTGTGTTGTGACTTAGCCATGAACTGATCCTCATAAGCCTTTTTATCATTGAGGTCTCTATTTTCTTCATTTTTTTCATTATTTTCAATTTTCCTCTCATGCAATTGTGACCTTTCACCTCCCTTTTCTCCTATTTTCCTTTATTTTTATAAATAAAATGCCAATTAATGCCTCCTTGCCTTTTCAACGCCTTTGCCAATTTCCTTAGCCATAATAAACCAAAATGAACACTCACTAGGATGTTTTGATCAACATTCAGCTTGGAATGAATTGAATTGAATTGATTTACATGAGCAAATGAATCTCAATAAGTAATATAGAGATATTTATAGAAATAGAAACATCAAGTTTCTATTAGGAAATAGAAACAACCAGTTTCTTCTAAGAAATTGCTAAAATGAATGAATGAATTGAATTGATTTACATGAGCAAATGAAGCTCAATAAGTAATACAGAGACATTTACAGAAATAGAAACATCAAGCTTGGAATGAATGAATTGATTTATATGAGCAAATGAAGCTCAATAAGTAATACAGAGATATTTACAGAAATAGAAACATCAAGTTTCTATTAGGAAATAGAAACAACTAGTTTCTTCTAAGAAACTACTAAAATGATAAAAATAGAAACAACTAATAAGAATGAGCATTAAACACTAAATAACATTATTCTAATACCCTCTCGTAATACTCAATCTATTTACAACACCGATAGACCCTCTGAAACAAACTTATCAGGACCAAGGGGCTTAGTGAAGATGTTGGCGGGTTGCTTCGTTGTGGGAACATATCGCAACTGAACGAATCTGTCTTCAACACGCTGGCGAATGTAGTGACAATGGGTTTCTACATGCTTTGTTCGTTCTTGAAAGACTGGATTCTTGGCAAGTTTGAGCACTCCCTGATTATCATAGAACAAGGGGATAGGACCTGTCTGGAAAACATGCATATCCGCAAGCATATGTCGAAGCCAAACCGCCTCACAAGATGCCTTAATTGCTCCCTGATACTCTGCTTCTGTTGAGGGGAGAGCCATTGAGCTCCTAGTCTAGGTGACAACATCAGATCCTAGACTAAACACATACCCAGCGATAGATTTACGGTCATCAACCGAACCGGCCCAGTCAGAATCTGTGTAACCACTGAGTATAGGATTGGAACTTCGAGTTTACAGAAGTCCATAATCAGGAGTGCCACGCACATAACGCAACACAAGTTTCGCTGCTATCCAATGATCAACCTTAGGAGCTGACATGAAGCGGGAAATGTAGCTCACTGCAAAACTGATGTCAGGTCTAGTGGCAGTAAGGTAGATGAGACTGCCTACGAATTGCCTGAATAAAGTTTCATCCACAAGGGGTGAGGATGACTGAGCTGAAAGTTTGAGCACTGGTTCCATAGGAGTCGTGGCCGGTTTGCAATCCTGCATTTTGAACTTGTCCACAAGATTTTTGGCATACTTGGACTGAGAGAGGAAGATGTTGTTCTCAGTTTGTCAGACTTCAATCCCCAGACAGTAATGAAGAAGTCCCAAATCTTTCATATCAAAGGTGTTGCACAAATCTTGTTTGATCCGATGGATCAAATGTGCTGAACTGCTAGTAATGATAAGGTCATCCACGTAGACAACCACAAACAAAATATCATCACTAGTATGCTTGATATCCAAGTTTGCATCAGATGGGCTCTGCTGAAAGTCATGATTTGTTAGATACTGATAAATTTTCATGTACCAAGCGTGAGGAGCTTGTTTCAATCCATAGAGTGCTTTAACTAATCTACACACTTTTTGTTCTTGACTGGCAACCTTGAATCCTAGAGGCTGCGTCATGTAGACTTCTTCCTGTAAGTCACCATTTAGGAAAGCACTCTTTACATCCATCTGATGAACTTTCCAATTGAACTGAGCTGCTAGGGCAAGGACAAGCCGTATGGTACTCATCTTGGCTATAGGAGCAAAGGTCTCCTCATAGTCGATGCCTTTCTTCTATGAGAACCCTCGAGCAACAAGACGAGCTTTACCCTTGTCTAGGGTTCCATCAGCTTTGTATTTCAATTTATACACCCATTTGTAGCTAATGGACTCTTTCCCTGCAGGAAGATCAGAAAGGGTCCACGTGTGATTCTTTCGAAGACTTTGGAATTCAGCTTCCATAGCGTGTTCCCACTCAGATGTACCCTTAGCCTCTAAATAGGTTTGAGGCTCAAAAATACTGTGCAGGTTCGCCATAAGAGCAAAATTTACTGTAGACTGTTGTTTTCTCTTATGTCTAGAAGTTCTACCTTCAAGGAGCTCATTATCCCGTAGATCACCAGTGGTTTTAGCCCACCATTTAGGCTGAAGAGTAGAGGAACCAATATCAGAAGGAGGTGGAGAAGGCTCATGAACAATAGGAGCAACAAGAGGAGGGTTATTTTCCGGAGGAAGCTTAGGTAGTGCATCATCCCTCCCATTAGGTGGACCTACCAGAAGAAGAACACTGTGAGGCCGATCCTCAGAACACTGCTTAGAAGGAGGAGACTGAAAGAATCCTTTGTCTTCATCAAATACTATGTCCCGACTGAAGCTAAGACGACCAATGGCTATATCTATCAGCCTATAGGCCTTGTGAGGATCACTTTACCCTGTCATCATGAGTTTCTGGCTTTTGGAATCCAACTTAGAGCGCTTAGTAGCTGGAATCCAAACATATGCAATCGAGCCAAATACTTTGAGGTGACTGATCTTAGGCTTATGACCAGACCAAACCTCTTCGGGGTCTTCCCCTTAACAACCTGAGTAGGTGATCGGTTAAGAAGATAGACAGCAGTAAATACTGCTTCAACCCAGAATTTGTTCGGAACACTCCTGTGTTGTAACATGGAACGAGCCATTTCAACAACCGTATGGTTGCGGTGTTCGACAACACTGTTCTGTTGAGGAGTGCAGGGTGTAGTTAACCGGCGTTTGATGCCATGGGTATCACAGAAGTTGGAGAATGTAGAAGAACAAAATCCCCCTCTTGTTATCTGTCCTAAGAGTTATGATATTACAGCCAGACTCTTTTTCAACTAAGGTTTTAAACTTCTGAAAGATACTAAATACATTAGATTTATATTTGAGAAAATACACCCACATCTTTCTGCTGAAATCATCAACAATAAACAAAAAAATATTTGCAACCAATAATAGAAGATGTATTCATAGGACCACTAATATCAGCACGAATTAACTGGAGTACCTTAGACGCGCGCCATTCTCCATCCTTGAATGAAGATCAATGTTGCTTACTAGCTTGACAAGCGCCGCATATTCCCAACTGCTGAGTTTGAATATCAAGTAACCCTGACACAAGTCCCTCCTGAGAGAGCTGAGAGAGATACTGCATGTTTAGATGCCCATATCGTTGATGCCATAAAGTGCTGATGGGAGAAACACGAGCTGCTAGAGCCACTTCTGGAGAATCATTAGTGTTAAGAAGCCTATATAGACCATGATCCTCTAGGCCAACATCAACTGTCAGACTAGTCTCCCTGTCGATAATGGAGCACTTGTGCGCACTGAACTCTACATCAAGCTGAGGAGAGTTCCTCATAATCTAGCTGACAGACAACAGATTAATTTCCATACCAGGAACATAGTACACATTTAGGAAGATGAGTGTGCGCCCACTAGACTGGATTTGAATTGTACCTCTGCCAACCACTGTGTACTCTTCACCTCCGCCAAATACCATGGAATCACTAAAAGGTGAGAAGTCAATAAACCAGTCACGCCTGTGAGAGAAATGGCGTGATGCACTAGAGTCAATGTACCAGGCAGAAGACGGGACATGATCTGAAGACCTTTTAGCCATAAAGGCGTAAAAGGCAGATTTTGTTTGCTCGGAATGTTCTGCAACATTGGCTGTCTGAATGGGCCCTCCCTGTTTCTTCTATTCAGAAGCAATCCTCTGTCGGCAATCTTTCTTCATGTGGCCGAAATTGTGACATTAATTACACTGCACATTTTTCTTCCTAGCAGGATCAAAGGCTGAGAAGAACCTTTCTGCTGAAAGGACTGAGAGGACTGATATTTGGCAGCAAAAGCATTTTCTGAGGACACTGATGAAGCACCACTACCAAACTGTTGTTTCAATGATCCTGCTGCATGAGTTTGGTGCATAACTCCGGAAACTTCAGATCAACATTAGTGGAGGTAATGTTGAGTGTTTCTATGAAGTGCTCATAAGATTTTGGTAGACTTTTCAGAGTGATGACTACCATATCTTCTTCCTCCATGGTCCGACCAATGGCTTCGAGCTAATCTCCAATGTCTTTAATCTTGTTAAGATGTTCCTGTAAAGACATATGTTCGTCCATCATGATGGAGAACAACTGATTCTTGAGAAAGAAGGCTTTGGTTTTGTCGCATGTCTCATGCAATTCCTTCAAATGTTGCCAGATTTCGGCAGTTGTCTTACCGGAAGGAATCTGCGGTAACTGATCATCAGTGGCAGAAAGTTTGAGAAGCATAACAACCTCTCGATTTTGATCATCAAACTTATCTTGATTGGTACCAGCTGTAACAAGACGGAGCTCTTTGTTCAGAACGAGCTGGTCAAGATGCCTATATTAAAAAATGGTCAACATTCTTTGTTTCCAAATGTTATAATTGGTGCCATTAAAGCGTTGACTGCCTTCCAACATCAGAATGGTTAGCGAGGCTATGTGCATGTTTCCAAAGACACGGAAAACAACAAAGGAGTCTGGCATGAATTTTAATGCAGATGCCGATTGATCCGAACAAAAAACTGATCAGTGCTGGAAACAAAATTCATATCTACTGACTCAAAAAAATTGAGGCACGGAAAACTATGCACCCAGAAAATTCTGACGACTACCCAGTTGAGAGATTACAAAACCCACATCAAATCTGTAATCGGAAAATTTTTTCGACAAAGGAAAAAAATAAAATACCTTGGTAAAAAAAAACGAGCCACACAAAAAAAATCCGTCAATTGACAGAGATTCTGACTGAATACTCCTTTCTTTCACATAACAGTGAAATACGTTGCCCAGGAAACAATGTATAAATACGCAGACCAACGATTAACTGAATGCTACGGGCCACAGAAAATGGTACTTCCACGGTCATCTTTGTCAACACAGCTTTAGATACATTATAGCACGCTCAGGTAAGAAATTGAGGCTTTTCTTTCACGAGATCCTCAATAGTGATCATTACGTGTCAATATCCCAACAATCGAAAAACTGTCCTCAATGAAGAAATACTGGGCATAAAAAAAAATACTACGCGTGAAAAATACCAGGATCAGTATCTAGCTTTGAGCAAGCAATAATGGGGGAATTCGATCTTTTGATCTGTCGATAGCGATGGTGATTGAGACGACGAAGTATAGTCTCACGCTAGGAAGGAGCTGCATTAGGCACGCGGGAAGAAAAACATGCAACTCAAGCCCGACACTGTTGCTTCTTTGTGAGATCGCCCATGATTTCAAGACGGACATGAGATGCCAGTCCTCAACAGTTTAGCACTACAAGAAGCGACAGAGGCATATCTTGTCGGGCTGTTCGAGGATACTAACCTGTATGCAATTCACGCAAAACTATCTGTGTGCACTCCGAACCTCCAATCGAAAAAAAAATTCAATGAAAGCCCTGCCACCATTGAGTCCAGTTGAAGCGGTAGCTGTTTGTAGGTGCTAATCAGTTTTTTGTTGGAGGAGAAGTTGCAGTCACTTTGCTGCAGAAGACGATGGGGATGAGATTGATCCAGCCAATCCTCTAATTGGTGTGACAAAACCCAACTGATATATATACAGTGAGTTATGTTCCACAAGTAGATCCAAAATGGCGCAGCTTCCACAATCGATCGATTGCAGGTACCAACTTCTACAGAATGGCCTAGATCCAGATCCTTGCGGGAATTATTTAAAACCATGTAGGTTTAGAGCTCTTCAGTTTACTAACTGTGACCCTAAATGAAAATTGAAGGAAAAAAATTCTTCACAAAAGAGCAATTTTGAAATGAAGCACTAAATTTTTCAAGTTATGAAAAATTATTTCAAAATAATACCAAAGCTTTGATACCATAATCAATGAATGAATTGAATTGATTTACATGAGCAAATGAAGCTCAATAAGTAATACAGAGATATTTACAGAAATAGAAACATCAAGTTTCTATTAGGAAATAGAAACAACCAGTTTCTTCTAAGAAACTGCTAAAATGATAAAAATAGAAACAACTAATAAGAATGAGCATTAAATACTAAATAGCATTATTCTAATAAAACTCACGAGGGGAAACCCAACCAGATTCTTCTTCTATTAGATACCAATTGTTCAGCAGAGATACAAAGTACAATGAGAGATCAAGAGAATGAGTAAATTCACCCAAATCTGAACAAACTGTAATATGAAGATCACTGGTAGCAACAACTAATGCAAACACTGAATCAACCTTCAAGTTTTGCTTTGACTCTCCACAATCTTCTTCAAGTCTCTGCAACTCTCTCTAGTTCGAATCCTTCTTTCACAATGCACAAGTAGCGAGGGGAAAGGATATGAGGTACATATATATAGGAGAAGCAACAAATTTATGCCATAAAGGAGGAGCGTGCCTTGCAATATCTTGTATGCCAAAAAGGGAAGAGTAACTTAAGCCATTATGGGGAGAGGCAACACATGCCTTAGTGACTTATACCATAAAGGATAAAATGTAACGTATGCATTAAAGAGTACGTAAGATGAATCTTTTATGACATGCTTTAATGAATGTGTAAAAGGAATATGCCATGCCTTCAATGAGTGTGTAAGAGAGAGTGTAACGTATCCATTATGTGAGAGAGAGTAACATAGCATTAATTGAGGGGAGTGACATATGACATGATTGAGTGTCATGATAGAGTGACATGATTTTTTTTAATAATAATAATAATATTGACGATTAAGTCGATATTGAACTATTATGATTGATTAATGATAAGTTCAGTGATTTTCCATCAACTCTACTTGATTACCAATTGATGCAAGGTGATTTACTATTTTTGGAAAGTCATACTTGAGATGTTAGACATGACTTTCTAATTTTAGAAAGTCACTTCAAAGTATTGATGATTAAGTTGAGATTGAACTATTATGATTGATTAATGATAAGTTCATTGATTTTCCATCAACTATACTTGTTTACCAATTGATGCAAGGTGATTTACTATTTTTGGAAAGTCATACTTGAGATGCTAGACATGACTTTCTAATTTTAGAAAGTCACTCCAGAATTGTCAAAAATGAAATTTTAGATAAGGATATTCATCCTTGAGTTGCCAATTTTCAACACTCCTACTTATCTAGGGAGGAATTTCTTTTTGCATAAAATATCTCTGCTTTCTCTGTTCATCTCTGTTCATCTCTGCTCTGTATCATATGGAACAGTGATGTCTCAATCTAATGAAGAAGAATTGTCATAGGGGAGATTCATCTATCACCCTATATCCACTGATCTTCCCACCTTGACACAGACTTGGGGGGGCTACCACTTGTCAACACATGACAAGGATCACACACAACCAAGCTTCACCTCAAAGAGTCAAGTGGTAGAACATTCGCATCCACAAACTTTGGGGGGATTACCACATGACAAGGATCTTGTACAACCAGGTTTCATCTTTGCTTGGAGGGAGTACCTGCTTGAGAAAGGGAAATCTCACCAGGTCTCTGCCATACCTCTAGGCCTAGAAAGTAGTGCATCAAGTGAAGATCTTTCATTTCAAATTTAGAAGCTAACTCCCTCTTACATTAGAGGATAAGAGGTTCCCCACTTGCCAATAATAAGTCATCAACATATAATTCCAAAATCAAAGGCATAAATTGGACCATCTTGAAGTAGAGATTTGGATCAACATTGCTTCTGGTAAAACCAAGCTTCATCAAGAAGCTATCAATGCAGGCATACTAAGCTCTCGGGGCTTTCTTCAATCTATAGAGAGCTTTCTTTAGTCTAGGCTCTATTCACGTGAGTTTTCCTGTCATGCACTTCAAAGCATTGTGGTTTCTCCACAAATACTTCTTCCTTGAGGAAGCTATGTAGAAAAACAATTTGCACATCCATTTTGTGAAGAGTCCATAATTGGCTAACAACTAGAGCCACAATAGATCGGATGATAGTATATCGAGCAACAAGTGCAAAAATCTCATCATAGTCCCCTCTTTGTCAGAGAAACCTCTGGCTACAAATCTAGCTTTATATTTTTCAATACTGCCATCCACACCATGTTTAATTTTGTATAGCCATTTAGAAGTCACACCAGACTTACCTTTGGGGTCTTGGAACTACTTTCCATACATCATTATGTATGATGGACTCATATCTTTGGCCATTAAATCTTTCCATACTTGATCTTTCATTGCTTCTTCAAAAGTGCATGGTTCAACCTGAATAATGTTGCTCATGGCTACAATGTATCCTTGGTTCCGACATGGTTTCTTGCTTTCTTTGAAGGTTCCTTTGGGGGCAACATATCTATCAACATCTTGTAGAGTGTCACAAAGCCATAATGATCTCTTTCTAGTAGGAGGATAACATGTAGGAGGATCTGAGAGGTCCACGGGCTCCATGGGTTCATCAACAAGATCAGGGTCAAGCTCAGGATCTTCTTGTGCATCCAAGGCATTATCATGAATTTCAACATTAGCAGGAGGAGGAGTGTCTCTTGCCTTTCGATGAACTACATCTTCATCAAATGTTACATTCTTGCTAAACTCTATAGTTCTTTGACCAAGGACGTATATTCTTTAAGCTTTTGGAATTTTCATAATAACCCACAAACGTACCTTTCTTACCTGAAGCTTTCGGCTTGGTCCTCTTTTCTTTTGGCACATTAAAGTAGACAGAGTAGCCAAAGATCTTTAAGGGTCCAACCTCAGACTTTTCACTAGTGAAGACTTCTTCAAGAGTCTTTGAACATGCCAAATGCTTGACCTGACTGGTTCTAATTTTTCTTGAAGGGAATGGTCCCTTTACTTGCTTTCCACTTGCACACCCTTGGTAAACTCTATCATGATCCACTTTAATCTTAGACGTTCCAGAAATCATCTTTCTTACATGAGGCAATGCTTTATAGTGAAGATAGTGAACCTTCAGTGCCACAGTTCACATTGGTGATTATTATCATGAATCAATGCATGAATAGGTCTTCCATTGATATTATAAAAATCTTCAAATCATAATCCCAGAGTGAAGCTAAGTAATAATAATTCTACATATTGACTTCATTGCTTGCAATGATATAATTCATCTTTGACCGCTGTAAAATAGGTTAACTTAGAAATCTATCATTCCATCTTTTGCAAAAATCATGATTCTTTCCCGTAATCACTATTGTCAGTAAATCCATGACCTTTCTCATCAAATATAATGTGAGAGAATCAAAATTCCCCTATCTTCAATATTTAATTTCTTTTAGCTATTCTTTCATAACTTTTTTTGCATTATACTTCTTTTCAAGACAACATTTTCTTGCACATGCATAAACAAATGTAAAACTACTCTTTACTTTTACATGCATCAACAAATTCCAAAACCACAACTAATAAACACATGAAATACCTTAATTACTATCTGCAAAATGACTATCATGTCTATTTATTGTTGGATTAGGGAGCAAGCTTTCCTGAAAAGTGATGACCTCTTTTTCCTTTTTGCTTCTTGTCTTGGGATCCCTCTTCATGCTTAAGAATTATTCCTCTGGAAATCATTTTGGCCTCTTCTTGAGTGCACTTTCCCAGGAGCTCATCAAATGTGGGACACTTATCATTGTTGCTGACGGTAGTAATAAAAGTTTCCAAAGTAGGAGAAAGACCTCCAAGTGTAATCAACACCAACTTTTTATCAGATACAGTGTCACCAGCTGTTGACAGCTGATCCTTGATTTTTTATATCCTCATGAAGTATGCTTGAATGGTTTCTTCTTTGTTCATTTTAATGTCCTTGTTGATTTTTCAAAGCAAAAAATTGGCTCAAGTTGTTTACTTGATACATTCCAATCAACTTGTCATACATTTTCTTTGATTTCTTCAACTTGGAGACATAGGTGATGAGATGGTCTCCAAGAGAATCATGGATAATCTTCTTAGCCTTGACTTCTCCCTTCTTGTATCTGACCTTGACAACAACATTCAATTTTTCTGTTAGTTCTTCTACCATGCCTTAAACATATTCCAATACATCATGTTCTTCAAAAGTAATATCCAATCTTGCCTTCCATGGACCAAAATTTGAAGCATCATTAGGCTTCTCTTCATTCTTGAAGTAAAAAGAAGACATCTTGATCTAGTCAAACATATTTCAACAAGTAGGAGCAACAAGTGATATTTCAGCAGTAAATAAAAGGAACAACAAGTGACATTTCAACAGAAATAGAAGGAGAAACAAGTGATATTTTAGCAAAAAATGGAAGGAGCAACAAGTGGCATTTCAACAGAATTTTTTTTTTTCTGTTGAAATGCCACTTGTTGCTCTTTCCATTTTTAGCAGCAAGGAGCAACAACTAGGATTTCAGCAGTAAGGAGCAACAAATAAGATTTAAGCAGCAAGGAAGGAGCAACGAATAAGATTTCAACAGCAAGGAAGGAGCAACAAGTAAGGACTCCTTATTTCAACAACAAGTAAGAAGTGACAACTCTTATCCTAAGTTACCAGGATTCGGATACGGATACGGATCCGGATCCGGATCTGCTAGTTTTTTGAAAATCCAAGATCCAGATACGGCAAGGATATGTCACGTACAAAAAAATAAAATATAATAATATTTTTAAAATTTAAAAAAACACTTTAGAGTTCAAAAATCAAATACTCCATTGAACCATCAAACACTTTTAGAACTGAAACCATTAGATATATTATCAATATGAAGACTGAAACACTGAAATGATGCATCATCTGTCATACAAAGTAACAAAAAGGATCATGATATCATAAATGATAATAGTAAATACATTTACATATCTTCAAATGGATCTCTATCTTCTGCATATTGCAACTCTACATCATGAATAGATGATGGGGGTCCTGGAATGTAGGAAGTTGCATCGGTAGGCTGGACTGGTGGTGGAACAATATCCTCAAGTAGGTTGAGGTGAGTCATGGCATTTAGTGTCAGGTTCAAGTTAGAGATCTCAGGCTCCACATCCCACATCCTGCTCGGACCTTTTTTATACTCTCGTTCAACATGTGATAGAAGACGGAGGTTGGAATGAACATAAACAAGATCCTCAGCCTTTGCCGCTCCCAACCTATTTCGCTTCACTGAATGGATGAAGCCATATGTACTCCAATTCCTCTCAGCTGACGAGGAACTAGCAACCTGTGATAATAACTTGGTGGCTAAAGTAGAGAGATGAATGCTATCCCCACCATGGAAGCCCCACCAAGTAATAGGATCAAGATGTCCTCGATCGTCCATAGCTACTGGATCTGAAAAGCTACCTGTAGACTGTACAAACCCTCCAAATTCTTGGCGGACTTCCATTGCAACTCCCATATCTCTATAAATTTTTCTCAAAGCTGTTTTGTATCCTTGTACCACTTCAGAATCCTTGTTTGGCGCTGTTCTATCTGGTAAAGACAAAACTTTGGAATGATAGGGTGCAATGCATATGCCAGAAGGTGTAATGGTGTGGTCATTTTGTTCCACCTTTCTGCCACTGTCCTTCACTAAATAATAGAACGTTTCATCAGGGTCATTTTCACTTGCCCTGATAATTTCCCTTATCCTCTCCAATATACTATCAATGTTTTCATAAACTTCCCCCAAGCAAGGTGTATCTGTATCAAATGCCCTGATCAAGGTCAAGATTGGTTCAGTGAACCTTAGAAGGTATTGGACCTTGTCCCACCATGCATCATCAAGAATGATGGACTTGATTTTTTGCCCTCTATCAGAAGTGGAAGTCCTCCATGATTCCCAAAGAGGGTCAATGGCCATTGCTTGTAATGCTTGTCTCACCTCCACAAGCCTCTTTATCACAAGAGTGTGGGAGGGAAAACGAGTTTCAGCAACCTACAAGGTTTCAGAAAGTACAAAAGTCAAATCTCAAATTGAAGTGAGAAATCATATGTAAATTTGCAATTAAAAGAATTTCCAATACAAATAAGATTGATTAAAAGAAAATACCTTTAGTAGCTCCAACTTTGCAAAACCTCTATAAATGGCCTGGGACATTGAATGATTGGTTATGAACATTTGGATTTCTTTTGCTGCTATATATATTTCATTAATCCATTCAATTTCACCAATCTTGGCAAGCATAAGGTTCAATGAAGTACTGCACATGGAGTCCAAAAGATGTGATCATATTGACCCTCCACAATCAAACCTGCAGCTTTACAAACCTGTGCATTGTTCGTAATGACTTGGAGAACATTATGTGGCCCCACACTTTCTATTGCCTCAATAAGAATTGTGGATATGAAAGATGCATCTTTCTCTATTCCACTGCAATCAACAGCCTTCAAAAACATTGCCCCTTGGGGGCACACTGCAACAACCTTAATTAATGGACGGTTTCTTTGATCTCTCCATCCATCAGAAATGATGGACACCCCTGTTTCTACCCATGTATCCCGGATTGCCTGTAGCTCTCTATCCACAGATTGTCTTTCTGATGCCAACAAAGTAGTGCGGACCTTTTCATATCCAGGGCTTTTGTACCCTTTCGGCATTTCATTAACTGCTTTAATCATTTCTTGCCAATAAGGGGAACGCACCAAATTGAATGCTAGCCCATTTGCATAGATGCAACGAGCTACATGTTCATCAGCTATCTCTCTACCTTGATTATTGAATGCTGCTTCAAGAGGGCCTAGAGTGGGCCTTTTATTAGTTGTGGTAGTGGGCCTAGATGGCAATGGAGGCCTAGTTGTAGAGCTTTGCACAGGGTATTTTCCCTTGGCATGCTTCTTATGAGCAACGTCTTGCAAAGATGCATAGAATTGCATTTTTCCAGGACTCAAACCTTTGCCAAGTTTGCCATTTGCATCTTTTGGCCCGGTGCATACTTGCACCCCTGTGTTAGTTTGACCAGTGAGATGGGCCTTCACTCTAGTATATGAGCCATTTTTTATATCTTGGCATTCATTGCACTTCCACAAAAATGAACCACCTCCGGGATTTTTCCCAATAATCTCCACATGCTGCCATAGAGGAGATTTTGGGTCTGTCTCGATGATTTCCCCTTCACTCTGCTCGCGCTGTGATGGCTCCATAATGATATATAGATTACGTTACTCACTACTGCATATAAAATTCAAAATATAACG